>PXNZ01000362.1:0-161431 GCA_003012085.1 Trichoderma brevicompactum | reverse complement strand
ATTTTATATACTATATAATTTTTTTAGGGGGGAGTGCATATGGAGATGCGGGTACGTGTAAGATGCATGATGGAATGCGATTGTATGGAGCACCGGAGATACATGAAGCCAAACCAGGCGGGCACAAGGCGTGAAGGGGGCGTGTATGTATATTATGATAACGGTCAGATGGAGAATGGGAGGATCATGAAGATATATTATGGAGTATGGAGTAGATAGATTGGCAAGCTAACTAAGCGATGAGGGCTTTGGATGGTTGATGTTGCGGACCAAACCCGTATCTGTGCTTCCTGTGCTCCGTGCTCTCTCAATCGGTAGAGATATGGAGAATGAAAATGCACCTTATGTGAGTTATTGTGGAGAGGAAGAGGGACCCATGGGCTGTGGAGACTGAGGTTCTTGATTGAGAGGGTCATGCATCGCGAACATGGATTCGATGCGCCATGTATGTATATCCAAGAAGTCACATCACATTTCGTCTCCAGCTGCGGGACAGGGGCAGTTGAAGATTTTTTTTTTTTCCTTTTCTTTTTTCTTCTTCTGGGGATGCATCTCTGGGTGTTAATGCATATGCCAAATGCTTGTTCAAGGCGCCCAAAAAAGACAGAATAGTGCGTCACGAAGGATTCAAAAGAGGAGAAATACCACCTAGTTACTCCGTCTCCTCGCAATTAGGCGTAACCCTGCTGCTGAACTGGCAACACAGGTGATACTTTTTTTCTTCTTCGCCGCTGGGGCGGAGGAGATTCTCTGTAGGCTGGACGGAGCGGACGGGACGGATTTTTTCTTCGTTGTATTCAGTGCGGGACTTTGATGCCGCCGATTGGCTTGGAAGTGCCGTTGGGCTCCGAGCCGTAATTAGTGTTACTCTGGATGTATCTGCACACTCTGCACATATGTGGTGTGACATTGCATTGCACATAGATGGCTTAAAAAAAAGCGTTGAATTGTTGCCTTGATCAAATATGAACGAATAATAATGGGATGAGGCAATTGAAATGTTGACGTGGCTGAGTTATTTTGTTCACTCTATGCAGTCATATCACATTTGTTTGTAGGTGCCCAGCGCGCGTTGCATTGGCAAGTAATTTGTTGAAGAAGAGCTACCATAACCGCATACTCCGTGCATACATGTGCAAGCAACAACACGTTGGACGCGGCTTTAGAAATTATGGAGAAGACTTTGACCAAGTTTGATAAGGAAATCGGGGCCGCGCCGACGGAGGATCGATGGAACGGGCGCCGCGTACGCAACGGTGATGACGGTGCTGCCGAAGTGCTCCAGATGTCCTAGTTGCTGGCCCGTGCCATAGCTGCCTGCCAGTCGGCTTGCTCTTTTCCGTCTCATTTTTTGGCAAGATAGCAAATTTTTTTTGCAGTCGTAGATGATTGTATAGTTATCTATAGCTGTGACTAATTGGAGACGAGGGATGATTTTGCCACCCAGCTAAGCTTGAGACAGCACCACTCCGAGGTTCCCTAAATTCTGCTAGCGAGAGCTGTCAACACGCCATACCTCACAACAATCCAACTGTCAGCGTGCAACATTATTGAAAAAGAAATCAAGCTTTCTGCCAAACGCGGAAATCCGCCGAATCTACTCAAATGTCCTTCGTAAAGCTAGGGGACGTGACCCCTTTCGGCGACTTAGAGAGGCTAGCCCTACGGCTATCGCGATCCGGTACGAGCCCTATCGAGTAAGGTTCCAAACAAGCACTGCCACGAATTTTTTTTTTCGTGAGTAGGAGCTGTGATGCAAACGAGATGAAAATAGTAAAAAAGAAAAGGCCTCAGCTTGAGGTCGTAGTCTAGCAAGGGCATTTGGTCTGGAACGGAGTGAGCCCTTTGGTAGATTTTTTTTTCCCGTGCTTTCAGACAGTGGCTGCCAAGAACTAGTATGAGTTTGTAAAAGTGCCGTCTGAACTTTAATGATTCAGCTCGACAGAACGCCTTCCCCAGCTGTTTCCGTGTTTCAATTCGTCTTGTTTTTTGCTCCACGAGTGACTCCTGTTTTAAGATTGGCATATGCTCCTGTGAAGAATTGTGAAGAATAGAAGGAGAAAAAAGTATCTCATAAGTTGGCTGCCGTCAATCGCCGAAGAGCAAGGTCGAAACGAACATGTAATCGATCCTCGCAAACGAGTGCGGGTGCTCCGGTCGAGGGAAAACACAACTCCAGGATGCGTTCAGCCGTGACGGCCATCAAAAACTCGCCGACCCTGCTAAGCTGGAGGAGCGACAGCTTGCGCAGCGATGGCCGCAGCGATAGCTTCTCTAGCGAGCACTTCAAGCGCAGCAATCAGTTCAAGCGGCTGCTTCTTGCGTGTGGGGTGCGATGGGCCATGACGGCTGCGCTGGTTGCGGGAACGTATATTGTGCTATGGCAATACTCGCGGAAAACAGCCATGGTGAGCAATAAGAAGAAGGAGTTCAATACGTTGATTATCGCGTTGTCTATTGTGCTG
Source organism: Trichoderma brevicompactum (assembly GCA_003012085.1). Classification (NCBI taxonomy): domain Eukaryota; kingdom Fungi; phylum Ascomycota; class Sordariomycetes; order Hypocreales; family Hypocreaceae; genus Trichoderma; species Trichoderma brevicompactum. The sequence goes on along the minus strand of PXNZ01000362.1, from coordinate 158,966 downwards.
GGATTGAACATTGCGAGCTCTATGAAACATATGGTAAGGGAGCTGAGGTGGTGGGTTTTGAGCTGGTATGAATGGACGCCAAGGGAGGTAAGCAAGATTAATTTCTATTATGATGGAGGAAGACACAAATGGTTAATGATTTGAATGATGTAGGCCGATTGTATCTTACAAAGCGAAAATTTCAGCAGTCTCTTCCAGCTGGGCTATGTGACGCGCCGGCAATGGGTGAGGGTCTATGTTTTCTTCTGGGTGTTGGTCAACGTAGTGAGTGGTGTCCTACTCTTTACGTTTTCGATGTAGAGAGATTTGGATAGTTTATTAATTACGAAATTCATATCTAGGCTTCACAAATAGCTGTTGCGACACTCGGCCTAACTTACAACATCAATCCGGCAGACACAATCGCCGTGACAACTCCCGGAATTGTCGCTATACCGGATTTGACCAACATCCAGACAAATAAAGTGTTGTCATCCAATTCTCAAGCTATTAGTGCTTTACGATATACAGCAAACAAGTGCGTCAGAGAAGCGAGAGTCAAACATGAATATATCAGCTAACTATGTTTACAGCTATGGTCTTGTCGCTCTTGCTTACGGCTACGGTGGACTAGACGAGATTCCTCAGCCCGGCGCCCTCTTTAACTCAGACGCAAACCTCATGTTCTGCGACTTGAATTCGTGCCAATACATCTTCTACGAAGCGACGCCTGATAATATATCGTACTACCAGGCGGTAGCGACGAACCGATCGATATCCACCGAGGCGACGTGCCGAGGCTGGAAGGTTCTGCAGGGAGGAGATGGAACACAGCGCACAATTGTCATTGGTGACACGAACCGGACCGAGTTTACGATTCCCGCTCTTAACGGAGAGGCACAGACGACGTTCATGGTAGATCCCGATCGGGGATCGGGGCCGACGTGGGGGCATGTCTTGGCATTTGAGGCGTCAAGGACGGATCCGTGGTTCTACAACTGCAACATTACTATTAGCTCTGTCACAAATGTCGAACAAGAGGTGCAGGAAGTCGGTGTCAACGTGACCACTCTCGCCGCCTCGGCTATTGCCCTCCAAGGTTACGGTGCCTCAGCTATTGGCGTCAGCACCAACAGCACCAGACGCTTCCAGTTTCAGAGCTATCCGGCCGAGTCCTTTTATGGAGCGCCTCAAGGAGGCAATACTACTGGCATGGGCCAGCTAATGGCCGCCTTCGCCGTTGGTGTCGTTGCCATTACGGCGCAGGTTAACACCAATGTGAATGCTACAGGGCTGTTGCCTTTGAAAGGAATCGAGCTGGATATTAGCCAATGGGTCTTTGTGCATTTGATCTTGGGGTTGACGGTAGGGTTGCAATTATTGCTGGCGGTGATTGCCGCTGCTGTGGCGAGCAAGGTGACGGTGAGGGATCACAGCTGTGTTAGTTTGGCAGCGATGCTGCAGCCTCTGCTGTGGAGGCTGGATAGTACAGGAGGCGGGCGGGTGACCTGCGAGAAGAGGATATTTGAGAGGCTTGGGGATGGGTTGAAAGTGAGTTATGTGAAGGGTAGGAGTGGGATATACTATATCAAGGTAGACGATTAGGAGACTGCTATAGCCACGTCTCTATGCCATATATATAATAAATAACACTACAGATACCATAAGACAACCGCCTTACCATGAGGTATGCATGATTTGTTTATGGGAGCATTAACATGTTGTGTATAGCATACGGGTGTTGAAATTGCAAATCTGGCGAATACCCCGGAGTGAATTGACTATAGTTTTACAGATGGAAACGAACTGATGCGATGTGTCATTTTCATCCGGGACTTTGTGGTACTTTATGGGAAAATAATGGCATGTGTCTTGGTGCATTGAATACTCGAGCATGAATGAGGGGGTTGTATCTAAGTATACCCCAATAGTACTAGTCATTGCGAAGGATATGATAAGATATCATTAACAGCGGCAATTATATACCGTATGCGAGATCTACTACATACTACTTTTGGCCATTGAATTTCTCACGCTGTCTGTTTCTTGATATTACTGGTCGCTCTCTCTTAGAGACTTACATGATTTCACCACAATTGCGGACACGAGGCATCAGAACGCGCTTAATACAAAACCCTCACTCGAGTCCAGCTTGGTGTAATCCGCGTTCCTCGGTTTAAACTTGCCTTCTATTTTTTTTTTTTTTTTTGGCGCCATGCAACAAAGTTACCGTGTAACAGATTTGGAGAAGCAAGGCAACGGGGATGCGGGGTTTGGAGCCTAGACAGGTCGTATCATCAGGTCAAATGCCGTGGCCTTATATTTGAGTTGTCAAAGCCGGCAAATAGCAATGATGTTTGGGCAATATAAGTCGAAGGTTTCGACATTAAGTTGAGCTATATGTAGCCAGTGATTCGCATACGAAGTGAATATGGAAAGTAGTATCCCACGGTTGATCTGCATGATCAGTGTCATGGTATAGCATCGTTCTAGTTAAGAGAGAATGTCTGCGGAATTGGCGTCATTGTAAAGATGATATAATCTCTTGATCTTGTCGTACATAATGCGATTATGAAGGCCATTTCCCGATTGATTTCACGGATTTTGTAGGCTCCTATGTAGTGATAATGGAAGGGCACGCCAATTGCTGTCCCTGCCAAGATTGCACATGGAAATCGTGCCCAGCCCTGAAGGAATGGAGGGATTGTGCAATGAGAGAGCGAATTGTCTCGATGATTCTATGCCATAGAGATACATTTATAAGGGGTGAGATCGTATTGTGCATTGCTAACGAACAATCCTCATGATAGTATCTCGGGCTTGTCAAGACAAGAAAAGAATCGGCCGCCCGTGACTACCGTGCAGCAGAGAGGTCTTTAATAGAAGGCCTCTACGGATAAGCTTGTCAGATAGGAATATCGCGCCATACCTATAATGGAAAACAGTACCCCTGTCATACCTTGTCATCACCCCACAACAAGCGCCACTCTCCGCTTCCTTCTCCGAGCTTCTGCATGCCTCCCCCAGACGCTAAACTATGGACATCTAATGCTATCTCAGGGCTGAAATCTCAAGCTTGGCCTCATAAACAGCTCTCTCGATATCTCTTCAGATCTGACGGATATTCCCTGTATTACCTGCATAAGCACTCCGTATACTAGTAGAGATTGATTTCTCATTGCTGGCACAAAACACACACATCATGCCGGACTCCCTGAAGCATGTTTTCATAACAGCGACCAATCGGCTAGTACCCGACGATAAGCAAGCCAGGAAGCAGATACGGAAGCAAGCTATGAGCAGATCTGCCCACGCCAGGCGGAAAAAAGGCGGCTACGGACAGCATAATCTGATACAATATCCTGTTGAAATTTTGTGCGACAATGACAACAGAGTTGAGAAACCCTCGTGGAGCGCTCCTCGAGTTTTGGTAAGAGCCGTTGTTCCGGCGAGCCTCCCTAGCTGTCCATACGAGAGGATGAGGATACAATACAACTTTGATCTGCTTGATCTATCTCAGTTGACATCATTCCACATTAGCTATGCAACAGCAAGCATCCTTGCGAACAAGCCCACCATATTGACCGAGGTTCTCGGCCGCCGGCACTGGTCGTACTTGAACTACCTGCCGGGCCGCATCGGGAACAACGGCGCTTTAGATAAAGCCGCTGCATGTGTGGCCGCCAGAGCTCAGCAATGGCTCGCTGCCCCCTCTGAGCCGGTATCTGGTAGCATCTTGAAGCTTTACGCGAGTGCATTAGAAGCCCTTCAAGCTGAGTTGCAATGTCCTGATGCATGCGTTCAACCGGACGTGCTGTGTGCTACAGAGTTGCTCGGAATATACGAGGTATGGTTGATGAGTGTACACAAAGGTATATCTTATTGTCGTTTGCTTACGGATTTCTAGCTGCTAAAAATGTCAACTGAATACGCATGGAATTACCATTCCTCGGGAGCAACTGCACTGATCAAACTTCGTGGGCCCGAGCGCTGCGAGAGTGATTTTGAGAAAGCATTACTACTATCACACGTTGGTCAAATTGTAAGACTTCCTCTTTAATGCCCGCGGGTAGGGATGCAAAGCATGATTACTAAAGAAATCCAGTTTCACGAGGCGCTTAATGTTAACCAGAGCTGCTTCCTAGGCGATCAAGCCTGGCAGGCCGCCTTGCGCTCAATCCCCACAACCGATCATCTATTTTCCGACCGGAGCGAGCCAATTATATCACTGCTGACCAGTATATGTCCTGTGCCGGAATACTTCCAGAAGACAACACAAATCGTTTGCATCACTCGTGATGACACTCCGGACTACCTGATTGAGGATGTTAAAGACAACCTATATCAGCTCCTCCAATCAATCCTGCTTTGGCATGAGAAATACTTTGGATCGAATGTAGTGGGCTGCCCTAATACGAGGATAGACACGGATAGGCAGTACGAAGCGCTTGGCTTCAGTCTTGCTGTCTCCATCCTAATAAATCGGCTGCTTTTTTGTTTGGATCCAATCATGAACGCCTCCTACGAAGAGGCAGCGCAGAAGTTTGCATCAAAAATTCTGCTAATAGAAAGGGAGGGTCTATCGACGGAGTCTCAAGCACAGCTCTTTATGGCGATCAAGCTTGCAGTCGCAAAGGCCACTCTTGCTACTGCAGCGAGATGGAGGGATTGGTATATGAGTGCTCAGGCCATGCCGTTAATTAGATCCTCTTTAATTCCCAAAGGCATCTTCGTGGATTGGTGTCGTAGGATGAATTGGAAGACACCTTGACTCGCATCGAAGATGTTAGTCAGAAGAGCAGTTCATTTGTAATGTACGGAGTACGGTGGCATCAGATTCAAAGAGATTACATTTATATGAGATATGGCTTATTATAATCGTAACGGATAGGCTATTCCCCACGACTTATCTATTTAGTATTAGCCCAATGGCCTGTATACGCGACAGCTTCATAACCTTTGATTCCAAACTAGCAGAATAACTGTATTGCAACTTGATGCGAACCCCTGCCAGGGTACTGGTCCCTAAAACAAGTTTAGCGCCCGCTTTCCTTTGGCGTTTCGGTATGCACTCTTTGCCGAAGAACGACCCGTTGGTGACCCCGAAAGGCTGACAAGGGTACTGATTTCCAGAAAAGTTTTAGCGTCGCCATTCGGGCTGCTCCGACAAGAGCTTGGTCCTTCGCGGGGCATCGGCAGCGAAACAGCTGGTGATTCTCTCTAATGAAATAGAACGATAGCTGATATTGAAAGAATGTGTAATCATTGGAGGCTTTGCGGATCTCTGCTCTAGATTTGTAATTACCCGGGTATTGACGTCGAACAAGTTGAAGTGGCTCAATTTGGGCTGACTTGCGAGCAATGAGCAGCCTTGTCATCGTGTATATAAGACCATGAGGAGACCTCCCAAGAATCGAGATACAATCCACACAACAAACAATCAAGACAAACACCAGTTTTTAACACAATAATATCTATCTTACCTCAGTCTTATAACCTCATCATCCATCAAGATGCCTATCGCACACGTTCTCCTCAGAGTTGCCAAGGCCGACTTCGCCCCCACTGTTGAATTCTATACCAGTGTGCTGAAGACTCTCGGGCTGCAGAAGCTCCCTGGTTTCCCAGAGGGAATGGTAGGCTTTGGGGTTGCGGGACCTGAGTTTGTCCTGCTTGCCAATGAGAAGACCTCCAATGCCCACGTCGCTTTCCAAGCAGCCGGTAAGTACAACCAACACCCTTTATTCGCTCTACATGCGGCGGTTCAACCCATATAAGTACTAATATTTCATATTAGATACCAAAGCCGTTAATGCTTTCCACGCCGCTGCTCTCTCCGGTGGCGCAAAGGACAATGGAGCTCCCGGAGCACGACCTGGCATTCACCCCCAGTACTATGCTGCTTTCTTCCACGATCCTGTTGGCAACAACATTGAGGCCGGTACCTTGACCCCTGCTTGAGGGCGACTATGAGGCTGCACATGAGGAATGGGTTACAGAATAAACTAGGATGCACATTGTTCAATGTACTGCCTCAAAAATTGCATAAGCTCGGACATGTACTTAGCGATGGATATTAGGAGCCCAGAATTGAAACTTAAGTTCAAATCATTACTGCCATCTACCTGCAATGTTTTCTATGCACTGTGCCGTGTAGACAGCGAGACATCTGCATGAGCGATAGTTTATGTCCAACTCCTCTGACGTACGCTTCAAAAGAGCAGTCAGCACGGCCCCATACAATAGCTTAGCTGAAGTTGGGAGATCAATATGGCTTCGTGCTCTATCTCAATTGGCCTATTATTAAGCAATTTCCGAAAAAAATCGGAGTTGTTTCTCGGAGTTGCGAAATGATTGCTGAACTACTCCATTCAAGCACAATTGACGCACCTGAACCAAATCCAATCGCTCTCTTTGACTCTGATTCCAAATTGCAAGTGCGCGCCACTTGCTGAGGCTTTTGTGCGGATACGGCGGAAATGGCGCTGTCTCCATAAGTGCCGATAACCATGCCGACAACCATGCCGCTGCTATGCCGCTGGCAGAGAATAGAGTGCCTATGATGTAACTCCTGATGAAATGAAAAGTAAATTTGAAATAAAGATAAAACTTCCACGTCTACATAAAGGGAAGAAGATTACATTAAAGGAAGGGGTAGTTTTTCATTCACCATCACCTTTATAACCTAGTCGCTCAACCAATTTTTCACGGCGATATTCATTCTCATCATGGCAGCACAAGAAGGACGAGCCCCGTACCCGCCATTTACTGCGGAGACGGCTAAGATTAAAGTCAAAGCCGCACAAGATGCCTGGAACACCAAGTTCGTATATCCTATATCATTCTGCTTTCCTGGCGAGACCTGCTAACCCAAAACTGTAGAAACCCAGATGCCGTCAAGATGGCATATACCCCAGATTCCATCTGGCGCAATCGTGGCACTTTCATAAAAGGTCGCGATGAGATTAAACAATTTCTCACTGAAAAATGGAGCAAGGAAGATGGTTATCGATTGCGTAAAGAGCTTTTTGCCTTCACAGATAACAAAATTGCAGTGCAATTCTGGTATGAGTGGCATGACGAGGCAGGTCAGTGGTGGCGCACATATGGACTTGAAGACTGGACCTTTGCGGAGAATGGATTAATGAGGAAACGCCAAATGAGTGGAAATGACGTTAAGATCAACGATGCAGAGAGGTGGTTTAAGGATGGCGTTGATGTGAATACGGTGGATATTTCAGAGAAACACTGGTAGAGGATAGCCAATTTACCATCACTCTGCTACATTGTCTGCAGCATTCTAAGGCCACAAGGTCGGGAAAATTTGGCCACCTCTACAATTTACATAGGGTGTAAATAACATTATGGAGTAGCATCTAATGTATCATAGAGGAAACGGTTTTTGCGACGTGGTAAGGATCGTAACTGTGGTTGCGTGTATGCAAATAGGCGTAGGAGTTTTCACAAGAGGTAACAGAAACGACGAAACTCCTTTTTGACTGGCTTCGACCAGACTTATGGAATTATGACACAAACGATTTAGCAATGATAGGGGATTCGAGATTTTTAGTAGACTGGATTTCCTATGGGACTCTATTCAAAAATCTATAAAATACGATTTATATAAGCCGATATAAGAAATATGAAAAGAGTATGGCATATCTACACCTGCGTCTGCGAAATTAGCTCTTGACGGCTTTTCCTACCTGAGGCGGTGGAGCGATAAACAGCCTTTCAAATCGCATACCTGCACCAGCGACTATAACTACCACTCCGGCTACAATGTTCAGCACAAATGTCCGCTGCATAGCACTAGTGATGGCATTTATTGCAGCTTCCCTCAAGCTACCATGAAGTTCGGTAAAGATGGAGCTTTGCGCACCAGCTATTGCTCCATGGATGTCAGCAGCAGAGAACCCTTGGCCCGCAAGGGCTTTCTCGAGGTTAGCTATAGCATAACTCTGAAAGACCTGGCCAGCAATAACAAGTACTATTGTAGAGCTTCCAAGCTGAGAGACATCTTGAAGATTGATGGCATTCCCAATGTCTGATGGCTGTACTTTAATGGTAGCTATGGAGAAGCCCATTGAATAAGTCAGACCAGTACCCACACCTGAAATAACAAGAAGACCATAAATAACTCCCTCCGATGTAGAAGGTTCAAGATAGCGCATGAGTAGGCTGCTCCCAATCACAGTTAATATACCCCCAAGTACATATAAAGGCATATAATACTGAATTTGTGGCAGAAAATAGCCAGTTGCCAGGTTGGTGCAGACGTTAACAGCTATGTATGGCAAAAGGCGAACGGCAGCCATGAGTGCACCATCTCCGTGGACAAATTGAAAGTAGAGAGGAATGAAATAGATGGTGCAGAAAGAAGCCGCAATATTGGCTGCAGTAGTGATACACAGCAATACCTGAGTACGCGATGCTAGCAAATGGACTGGGAAGCTTCGAGTCTCAGGAGTTGTCAAGATGCAGAACCACTGTTGAATGATGTACCCGATGAGCAGAACTCCAAACACTACCCACATAGAAATGGTACGGCCGTCATCCCATGGCCATTGACCCGCCGGCCATAGTGGCAGCCATGGCGAAGGTAACCCACATCGCCGCACTAAGTACAAATCCAGCAACATCAAGGCTAACAATACGCTGACGGATAGACCGCCCAGTTAATGGACGCAATGAGGGAAGAAAAATGAGGTAGATGGGAGCTGTGACGGCCGCAATCACAAGGTTGATATAAAATTCCCAGCGCTAGGTGGCTGATGAGACGCTGAACGCACCACCTACGATTGGCCCCAAGACGGCGCCGCCTCCCCAGCAGAGTCCTATCAATGAGATATAGAAGCCTCGCTCGGATGGTACAGTCATTGCGCTGAAGTAGTTCAGGCAACCGAGAAATAGGCCTGCTCCACCCGAACCCGCTATAACTCGGCCGACAATGATGGCATTCATGTTGGGAGCGGCACCGCAAACAGTAGAACCGAGTTCAAAGAGCACCAACGATCCAACGTAAATCCATTTGTTATTAAATCGTGTATATAAGGTGCCAACCGGAAACACAACGGCGACAGATCCCAATGGAAACCCGGCCCCCACCCAAGCAAGTTGATCGCCATGGCCAAAAGCTTCAATAACCGAGCTCTGTACATCTGCAGCGATTGTCGTGTCGAGTCCAAAAACAAGGGCGCTAATGTAGAGCGAGACGCAAATAGAAAACCACCTGAAGCCATGGATTTCTCTTGTGGGCTGAGTGTTGTCGTCGATTTCTCTCGTACTGAGCTGATCGGCGGTTTTCTCAATGTCAGAGCCTTGTTGTAGGTCCGCTGCTGCTATCGAGGGACTCATACTGTCCGCAGTGTCGTACAGAATGTTTGACTTTTGGATCTGGTAATCCCCATCCTTCTCTGAAGAGGGCTGTGACATTTTTTTTTTCTCTGAAGAGACGTTGCCTACCACACTGCAAATAAATTTCAGTTGCTGACTCTTGGGAAAATATGCAGCGTGATATTTATAGACAACAAACTATACTCCTGGCTATATCAATCAAAGAGAATAGTTGAGTATTTAATAAATTACAACTATATACTTCTACTATATCGATCTATTGATGTTCAGCCAATTATTAAGATTGAGTTTGTTATAAATCCGCTGCATAAGACTCCTTTGTCAGCTTGGGTAGAAGGAGAGTGCAATTATCTCCCTTTTTGGAAACTGCATGGGTGCACGCCCGACAGCTCCAGCCCAGCTATGGGTCTTCCTGCACCACAATTAACTTCTTTTGCGATCTATCCAATTTAGTCATTTATTAGGGCCTCTGGAGAATAGATTAGAAATATGTGCGGCAGCTGTCTAGGAAATGGGAAATGCACATGACGCGCTATAACGAGTTGTGGAAGCGCATTTGTAACGGCCATTGCTGTGTGAAGAATGCAATAAATGTATTAGCATCAGCTCTTGCGGCTCCTTATTCTGACCAAAGCATTATTTGTCATCCCAGAGTTGCAGCGACATAGACCAATGGCGTAGGATTCACTGTTATGAATGCTATTGGTGAGGCTACTTGTGGCCGTATAAAGCTGTGCTGCAGCCCCGCCTTTGTTCTGGTCCTTCCAAAGAACCAGTGTAATTCCTCATAACACGATATTCGCTCAATCGCGTCATTCTCCCAATTGTCATGTCCTTGGTTCAGAACCCAGAGAGTATGCGATGGCTGAAGGCGCCTTCATCAGAGAATGTTGTTCGCGTTCGTCTGATTGACAACACTGGCAACCTTTGCCTTCCTTCTGATCGATTTCTGGAGCCGTCGGTCAAGGGCCAGGAACTACTCAACGCAGTAGGTACTTGCTATCTGATCGAGAATACACGCTTGAAGAAAAAGGCTGTGTTCGACTTGGGTCTTCGAAAAGATTGGTGGAATTTGGCCCCAAGAGCTCGAGGCAATTTAGCCCATTCGGCGGTGGGAGTAAAAGTTGATAAGGACATTCCGGAGATTCTTCAGAGCAATGGAATCCCACTCAGTGATATTGACGACATTATCTGGAGCCATGCTCATCTTGATCATACTGGGGATCCGTCCCTTTTCCCCCCCACCACAACTCTTAACTATGGGGAGAGAATCGCAACCTTGAAGCCGGGATATCCCGAACAATTAGACTCAGTACTTCTTACGTCTGACTTTGCAGGACGTCGTAACAATGAGATTGACTTCAGTCAATCCGCTTTGAAAATTGGGGGGTTCACGGCTCTTGACTTTTACGGTGATGGTTCTTTCTATCTCATTGACACTCCTGGCCATGCTCCAGGCCATCTTTGTGGTTTAGCTAGAACAACCAATAGCCATAATGGGCAAGGCCGAGACACGTTCGTTTTGCTGGCTGGAGACTCCTGTCATTTTTGCGGCGTTCTGCGGCCTAATGAGACCTATCCGTTCCCGACCTCTGAATTTCCGGTCTCCGCTCTTGGGGTTGTTGATAGTGGAGATATAAAGTCGCTTCTGAAACGGCATCATCATTTTTCATCTTCGAAGGATTTCTCAACCGAAAGCTTCGACAGGGCCTCTACTACGCCATGGTGCTGCATATCTACTGCAGAGGTTAGTTTCTATGAAGATCCGGCATTAGCTCAGGAGACTGCAAATAGACTTCGGGAAGAATTCGATGAGGCCGCAAATGTGTTCGTTGCTTTAGCTCATGATAAGACGCTGCTCCTCAATATTGACGGTAGGACTATCCTGCCCACATTGAATACTGCTCCGGAAAGCGATCTCAATGAGTGGTTTGAGAGGGGCTGGAAGGGAAACCTATACTGGTCATGGGTCAGTGAGCTCGGCCGTAATGACAGTACCGGAGAAATTAAAGCGATGGAGCCACATGTGGTTGGATTTTGGAAAGATGGAAAACAGTTTGAAAAAGGCGCTCAGGTCATTGGCGAAATATGATCGATATATGCGCATGGTAGCAGCTAGGTAGTTCATAGTAAATGTCTATATCTACATCCCTTGTGAGATATTCATGCATGTGTGTGTGGCCTCACCAGCTTCATGTGTTTGTGTGTAGATCATGCGCATTTACTCCTGGTACTTAATCATTCATGGTTATTGTTAGGCTTTAGAAATGCGACTTCCAAGTAGCATTAGCTCAACGGAAATTCCAAAGCCAATGCTCTCAGATGAGATTGCATAGAAAGTGTTTAGATAGGGTAGGTTAGTTGTTGCAGAGATATATTAGTTAATAGCCTTCTTCTCAAGACCAGCTTTAGAAGGACAGCGGTATGCCAATCAAAAACTATTAGAGATAGATATATCTTAACTCTACTCTAATCCGTTGATTAATGAAGCATACCTTTGTTACTCCTCGCCAGCAAGATATTGCTCCTTTACTACATGGTTACAGGTCTAAGAAGAGACTATATTGGAGGTAAGGAATAAGTATTTTAGGTTACCCTATGTCATACTATTCGCTTTTCTTCTTCTTTCTTTTCTCTTCCCCTCCCCCCTCATGAAAAAGCATTTCAACGGTCTTTCTTATCGAGTTGACTACATCGTGTAACTTCTCGAAACCCCGTCTTAATTCTGCAAAATTGCGGTCTGAGGCTGGACATGGGTGTGCCCTTTCCGAACCATGTATGGCTTAGTTGAAATTCTCGAGGATCGACACTATTTTCCAGGTCTTCCTGCTTTGGAACACACATTAAGAAATAAGAGGGTGTGTTTCAAGTCCCTTTACTTACTGACCAGAGCGGCCGCCCATGTCAGTTCGACGTCACGACTCATACATCAAGGTATAAGCTAAGTTCAGCTCTTTAATACATGGTCCCAAGACTTCTTGTGTAGAGAAATAGCGATAGAATTGCCAATGAATCAGCAAAGTTTTCACAAAGTTGACCAGGACAAGATTACGAGCCTCGGGGCGAGAGATGCGTGCGAATTAATGCCTGACCTCCTAGAGCGTCCAAAAATTCTGAGTTTAGAACCGTCACTGGGCAAGCGGTGCCTCGTGGTTCCTTTGATGGAGGTGAACATAATACGGTGTATTCGGGTCTTTAGCTCCTTGCAAAAGTGGATTGCGTCGCTTGGGGAACGGGCGCTGAGTTCCAGTACTATCCACCATTAGCTTTATATCCAAGATCGCTTTCCTTTCCCCATACGGCTACTATTGAAAAGAGGTTCTAAGCGGCGCTCCCTCATTTCGCCTGGTAACTCTTAGTTTCCACTATTGTTGCGCTGATACTCTAGGAGCTCTAAGCGTAGCCAAATGGCTCTCACGAACATCCTCTGGAACCCTCCACGATCCGACTAAACCGTGCAAGATATGGTTGATGCTGGGGGAAAAAAAGAGAAAAAGGAACGCAAAGAGACGTCCTCCAGGAAATATTGCCATTCTCAAGAGACCGTAGCACAGATTTTTTTTTTTTGGAAGATCATTCTCCAGCTTCTTCTGCTTTCCCCCCTCTTCATTTATGAGAACGTTGGACGTAACTCTTCCAGAAATATTTACCCGCAGTTATGAAGGCAGATACAGCCGGAAAACGACTGTTTTTGACTCTTCCTAAAAAGCATCATGAGGGCTTTTAAAAAGAAGATTGATTATAACCAAGGAGGCAGTCAGATGTAGGCGTCACGTTTATCCAATAAAGAAAGGAAATATCCTAGTTGCAAAGCATTAGTTTGCCCAAATACGAGTAAAGGCATAATAAAGACGGCAAGCATTACAAAACGAGTAGAGCGAACAAACGCCATTACCCGTATTTGAGTGCTTCTGTTTGATGGCGAGTCTCAACCGACGCCTGCTTGCGTAATCTATTACTTCAACATGCGAATTTCACCGTGCTAATTGACAACACGGAAACCTTCAAGGTTGGGAAATTCGCGCCGAGTGGAGGTTTGCGGCTGCCGGCGAAGTCATAGCGCGAATGCTGATTTCACCCATGGAGCCAGCACGGAGTACATTATCAACCGCTGGATCGACTTTTCAACCTGGAGCGTCAGGTACCTAGGCTAGTTGCTGCGGGGTCAAATCAGCTCGGCTGAGATCCGTAGGGCGTATGCGCATGGATCTTTTGGAAATTAGCCAGTGGATATTCATGGGACTAGAGGGCGTCTTCGAAAGCCACTGTTCCCAAAATCGAGCGAATGTAAATCTATCAGATTGAATAAGAGGGTTCAGGTATAGTATTATGATGAAGTGATTTCCTTCTTCTTACTTCTTTTTCCCTTTTTTAAATAAAAAAATAAGTCGTTTATGGTCATAAGATGTCATAAGCTCACCATGCCAAGGCAAGTCTTTGCTCTACAAAATGGGATAATGCAGGGCTATTTGGTTAGCCAAGAAAATTCAATCACGCAACATGCCGAGGATTTATCTCCGTTATTATGTCTCCCAAAGGACGGAATCTTTGTCGCTCATCTTGGCACGTCAGGGACCGTCGTGCGACTATGCCGAAATGATGCTTCGCGAGTGGATTGATCAGTCTCGCAGGGGACTTTTTTTGAATGCCGAATCTGGGGTAGCGTCGCGGCTTAAAAAATCTTGTGATGTCGAAATATTGGTTCTCGTCTGTGCCGAATTGCTCCGATTTCAGAGCTTATAGTATTACTACTAACATCTGATACTATGAGTTTTGGTACAGTCTAGGCTCTCTGCATGCTCCGAGTAAGGGCGACGCCCCGGTCAGAAGGCGTGATGAGAGTAGCAGTAATATCTGACCGCCTTGGCAGGCAACTTCAGAGAGGATGATTCATGTCTTTCATCAGATCGGAACCCAACCCCTGGGCCAGTTCAGCAATTAATATTATTCGTAAATGCCCGTATGATCACTGCACATCATCAATAACAATAATCGCCTTTTCGCTCCGCAGGGAGTTACTCATTTTGCGGCAACGCATATCTACTTGCAAGAGCATCTTGCATCAGGGGCGGAGCTCGGAAGTATTCATATGCACATGTACGGAGTACGGAGTACTCTCCTTTCCACTATCGGTATTCTGTAGAAAGGGATCGGTCGAGGAGAACCAGTAGTAGTACTCCGTATGCGGCATTGATTTCAGGGCAGCCCCATAATATTAAGACAGCACTATCTTGGCGTGCGGCAAGGTTAAAAAGGTGCCCGACGGTGTCAGCCACAATTAGCACCAACTGGGAAGCTTATTCTTCGACCTTACCGAACGAGCCAAGAGCAGATACAAAAGTCCGCGGTGATGTCTAACTAGCCATGGTAGAGAAGCTGATAAGGGAACTTTGTCCTGGCAGGGATGGTTTGTCAAGTTTCTATTACCCACAAGCCAGCTCATGTCCTCGCCAAGCTGGGGAGAGAATATTTTCTAGTAAGACCTTGCACTGCCGCAACAGCAGTGAAGCGTACATGCACAGCTGTGATCTAGGTTGTCGTTGGCCATTTGTTCATAGCTCGCAACGTTCACCTGCTGAGATGTCTGTGCCGGAAACAAAACTGTCCTCTAATGGCACTCTGTTTGCATTGAAGACAGTTCCACTGAGTAAGGCGTCGGCGGCAGGTACTACTGCTAGAAGCAGATGTTTGAGAGTTTCTGGCTTTGCATTTGTATTGCTTTGGTGAGATTTTGCGTAGGTGACAGGGGCGGTGGTGCAACATCAACGATAGATGCTCCGTACCGAGCGCGGAGCGGTGCTTCTCGGTAATAAGAGCTAATATTCAAGCTTAGGTACAGAGTAGCATCCGTTTCTATTTGCATGTGAGCCGATAGCCGCTCTACACAGCGGAGCAATATGTCGTAGGCCGGCGTAATACCACTACCTACGGCTCGTTGCATCGCTTGACCCCTGGTGGTAGTTGAATGATTCAGCAGCGCCGTACGACTTGGTCCGTCCTGTGGGCTGAAAAATACATCGTGGAGGGATATCGAGTCTTGCCTGTAGCATCCACCTCCCAATCGGCCTCGCGGAGCATTCCGACGGACAGATTCTACCTGGGCGGGGCTGCTTTTTTTGACAGCTCTACGAAGTACTCCGTAGTCGCATCATAATATGCTCCGCCGTGTAAAGCAAGGGCGCCGTGGAGGGCAGATGCTGTTGTTGATTGAGCGGCGGTACAACAACAGATGCTAAGGGCGAGGCTGGTGTCTCTGTCTATTACACGTAAACAAAAGCCACCCGTCTGTCGCCTCCCACAAAGAGTTTACGCTTGTGGCTCGTAATACAAGTACATCTCACCATTGCTCGTGCTGGGGCTTTTTTCCTACGTAAACTACTTTTGATAAGAGCCGTATTCTCCTACTACATGCGATAGTCGGAGCACAGTGAAGAGTATTGTCTCGCAAACGTACCGCATCGGCCGGGGCCGGTTCACTCCGTTGTTGGACGACGCTGTGGCTCAAGTCTTGCTTTGAGGCTGGTCGCCACGGCCGACTGTCCAAATGAGGTAGGTGAAAACTGTAGCGGCGATTGGAGATCTAATGGACGGAGCAAGCCGCTTGGGTGGGAAAGTGACCCCGCATACTAGTATAATCCCATCGCGTGCTTCATTTGGTGGCCTTGGAGTTGATCAGCTCTCCGTTGGACCTGCCCAGACAAGAGAGATCTTGGCGGATGCAAGTTGTACAAAAATACTACCGCTATCATGAAGCTAGCATGGGTCAAAACGGTCTTGGACCCCTGCCGCTGTGGCGTTAGGGGACTTATGAACTTTCAGGTCCTCCAATCGCTGTCTTGGCGTCTGCACGAGAGCGCGTCAAAGATGGCGTTCTAAGTCATCGTAACGATATCCCCGGTCCCAAAAGAAATTTCTGAATCAAGTCATGCTTGGTGACTCGGGCTGCAGGGCTCGCGGTCCAGCCTCGAGGGAGGGGGTACTTATACTCGGCGTATCCCGTCGCCTTGTGTGTTAGTTTGAAGAGCTAGAGAGCAGCGTTCTAGTCGTTCGCAGACTGGCGCACCGGTCATTGTCTCGCCTCAATCTCCCAACAAGCACTGCGCCGCCGAAAAACCTTCCATAGTCAACCAAGTGGAAGCTAACGATGGTGCGCTCAGCTTTGTTTGTGTCGCTGCTTGCGACCATATCCGGAGTCATCGCTCGCGGCTCCGGTCAAGCATCGAAAATCGTCCCCGGCGCGTACATCTTCGAATTTGAGAATGATCAGGTGAGTCTCGCTCGGCCGTTGGCACTCTGTATGCTATTTACAACTGTGGCAATGCTGACGGGACTCCATTAGGACACGGCCGAGTTTTATAACCAGCTCAATGGCGAGGGCTCGACTCGCATGAAGTTCAACTACAGGCTGTTCAAGGGTGTCTCAGTCCAACTCAAGGATCTCTCCAATCATGAGGACAAAGCCCAGAGAATGGCCCAGCTGCCTTCTGTCAAGAACATGTGGCCGGTTACCCTCATCCAGGCCCCCAACCCAAAGGTTGAGTGGGTTGCTGGCAGCACCTCTCCAGCCCTCGAGTCGAGGGACGTCAGCCCGACAGACCCTAGCAATTTCCCTCCTCATGAGATGGTTCAGATTGATAAGCTGCGGGCAAAGGGCTACACCGGCAAGGGAATCAAGGTTGCAGTCATCGACACAGGCGTAAGTAGAATCTCATGTTCCCTACCTGCCTATCTCTTGCAGGCGTTAACTTGCTCAATGCCAGATTGATTACACCCACCCTGCCCTTGGCGGCTGCTTTGGCAAAGGTTGCTTGGTGTCCTTCGGTACCGATCTGGTTGGTGATGACTATAGCGGATTCAACACCCCTGTGCCCGATAATGACCCTATGGACTGCGCTGGCCATGGTTCTCACGTCGCCGGTATCATCGCCGCCCAGAAGAACCCTTACGGATTCACTGGTGGTGCTCCAGACGTCACTCTGGGCGCCTACCGAGTCTTTGGATGTGAAGGCCAGGCCGGTAACGATGTTCTGATTGCCGCCTACAACAAGGCCTTTGAAGATGGCGCCCAGATCATCACTGCCTCCATCGGAGGCCCCTCTGGTTGGGCCGAAGAGCCATGGGCTGTTGCTGTCAGCCGCATCGTCGATGCTGGTGTGCCATGCACTGTCTCTGCCGGTAACGATGGCGATCACGGTCTGTTCTACGCCAGCACGGCGGCTAACGGCAAGAAGGTTCTTGCTGTTGCTTCTGTTGATAACGAGAACATCCCAACGGTATTCTCTCTATCCAGCTACAAGATTGATAGCGGTGCTGCCACGCAGTTCGGATATGTCCCTTCCTCCAAAGGCTTCCAAGGCTGGAAAGGCGTTAGCAAGCCCGTCTATGCTCTTACACTCGATACCACCATCCCCAACGACGCCTGCTCTCCTCTCCCTGACAACACCCCTGATCTGTCAGGATACATCGTTCTTGTCCGCCGTGGCACTTGTACCTTTGTTCAAAAGGCTCAAAACGTTGCTGCAAAGGGTGGCAAATACCTCCTCTACTATAACTCCATTGCTGGCGCTCTGTCCGTCGATGTCAGCACTGTGCCCCAGATCGTCGGTGCCGGTATGATTGAAAACTCACTCGGTGCGACTTGGATTGCTGCCATCAAGGACGGAAAGACCGTTACTCCCTCAATGATCGCCTTGGACGAAGCAACTAAGCAGATCCAGTTTGCCAACAACACGGCAACAGGAGGCGCCCTCAGCACTTACACTTCTTGGGGTCCGACTTGGGAGATGGATGTCAAGCCTCAGATCAGCTCACCTGGCGGTAACATTCTGTCCACCTATCCTGTGGCTCTTGGTGGTTATGCTACCCTCTCCGGCACATCAATGGCTTGCCCATTGACTGCCGCCGCTGTTGCTTTGATTGCTCAGGCCCGCCACACCTTTGATCCTGCCTTGATCGAAAACCTGCTGGCTACGACTGCCAACCCCCAGCTTTTCAACGACGGTACTCAGTTCTATGACTTCCTTGCTCCGGTTGCT
The DNA here is from genome assembly GCA_003012085.1 of Trichoderma brevicompactum. NCBI lineage: Eukaryota > Fungi > Ascomycota > Sordariomycetes > Hypocreales > Hypocreaceae > Trichoderma > Trichoderma brevicompactum. Next base: position 140,595 of record PXNZ01000362.1, on the reverse strand, counting down.
CAGCAAGGTGGTGGTCTCATCCAGGCCGATGCCGCCGCCTTCGCAACCACTCTTCTCTCTCCATCCAGCCTATCGTTCAACGACACCGACCACTTCATCCACAAGAGGCAAATCACCCTCAAGAATACCAGCAAGAAGAGGGTCACCTACAAGGTTGGCCACATCCCCACCAACACATTCTACACCCTTGCAGACGGCAGCGGCTACCCGGCTCCCTTCCCCAACGACGCCGTTGCATCTCACGCCTCTGTCAAGCTTGGCCTTCAGCAAGTAACTCTTCCCGCCGGAAAGTCGATTACCATTGATGTCTTCCCTACCCCTCCCCGAGGCGTTGACGCAAAGCGTCTCGCCCTGTGGTCAGGTTACATCACCGTCAACGGTACAGATGGCTCCAACCTTTCCGTCCCATACCAGGGCCTTACCGGCTCGCTCCAAAAGCAACAGGTCCTCTACCTGGAAGACTCATGGATCAGCAACTCTGATGATGAGAACTTGAACCCCGTCGAGAACGGCACCGTCTTCACTATCCCCGCTCCTGGCAATGCTAAGCCCACCGATGTGCTTCCCTCTCTCGTTGTCAGCCCAGCTCTTGGTTCCCGGCTCATCCGTGCCGATCTTGTCCTTCTGTCAGCACCTCCTCGCGGTGCCAAGATCACGACGACAAAGTTCCTCGACACCAAGTCTATTGGCCAGCCAGCTGGATCACCTCTCCTCTGGACGAGCCGTGGCGCTACTCCTATTGCCTGGAGCGGCGAGCTGACCGACAACAAGTTTGCTCCTCCTGGAACATATAAGGTCGTCTTCCATGCCCTACGTATTTTCGGTAACGAGAAGAAGAAGGAGGACTGGTACGTAAGCGAGTCTCCTGCATTCACCATCAAGTACGCCTAGACGGAGAGAATGAGAAGGTAGTAGGGGGAATGTGCATGATTAGTTATGAAAAAGAAATAATCAGATTATAATGTATTTTTTAGTCTATCTGTTATATGAATGAAGATGTGATGATTTCAGAACTGCGTAACAGGATGCTCTTCCAAGGAATGTGAGAACTGGCAGCATCTCGAACATGTTGAAGCATGTGAATAATCATGTGATCCTGAACACAAGTCATCACGTGAAACTGCTTGTGCCATTCCAATTTCCCCAAATCTCCAGACCAACGGTTTTGAGAGTCTCTAAGAACTAGCCCTAGTCTCATTGTTCCTCCAATCAGCACCAGGCTCGCCACCAACGGCACCAGGCAGCAGGATTCTTCGACGATGGCGATTCGCCCATCCGCTGGCTCTAGGCTTCTTGTCCCCCACCACCCTCCGCTCAGCGTTGCGGGGACACAATTTATGGCCCGTGGGTGAACCCTTGAGAAGCCGAGAAAGGCGAGATGGGGAAGGGAAAAGCTAACGCCAGCCTGACAGGATACACATGGTGCCTTGAATCGCTGCGGCCTTGTCTGTGCCACCACAAGGCAGCGAGTTTCAACTCGATAACGAGCATCGGCTTGGGGGACGCGCATTAGCCTGTTCCATCTGGTCTGAGTTGTCTTTCTTGAAGCAGACAGCAACGTCGACGCTCATCAGGCTAGATTGTTTTGCCTAATTCGATTCTACGAGGCCGTTCCGTCGCAATCTTACTGAGGATTTCTTGTCGTTTTTTTTTAGCTCACTAGGATCGGTTTTGCCCCCCCCTCAGGGTTGTATGAGCAGGTGCCTGCATAAGGTTGGCCCCGTTGCCTGATTGACGGACAGCTCGTCATCACAGCCGCCCTTCGATATCTGCGACGCTGATTAGCGCTGCGATGCATCGCGCTTGAATCAAACGTCGCAGAGTCTTATCCGCCCTGCAGCTGCAGCATCAAGGTCAGGCGAGGTCCAGCTTAGATCCGCTTTGTTCATCCCCGGTCCAACCGGGTGCGGCCCCAGCGCCTGATAGCAACGAGTTCTCTAGTTACCCAAAAAGGGTCCCCTTCAGGCAACAGCAAATAGCCAATATATAGGCAGCGTGATAGGGGGAAACGGCAGCCGGCCTCTCCCCGTTCCTCACTCAGCGAAATATGGATTCTATCCTGCCGATGGGCGGGTTTCAGCTGCCCTTTCAGCGTCGCCTGAGCCGTCTTTACAATGATACCAAAAAGTCCAGTGACTTCGTCAAAGAGCCTGCCCAGCATGAAGATGACCCCGAGATCAAGGCGCTATATCGCAAATTGCGCATCCAGAAGGACCGCTTTGTCAGCTGGGGGCTGGAGTGGTCAGATCCTAACCAGTCTGCCGAAATCGACGAGTCTCTTTCCAAGGCCGGCCTGAGTGAGGTCGTTGGTAGTATCATGTCTACCATTAAAGACATCCTCGCCGAGGCCGAACCTCTATGGCTGAGTTATAAGCGAGTTGTTGAGGGAGTTCGACCGTCACCAGATCGCAAGGCACCGTTGGTCCAATGGGATAAGGGTCGATTCGAGGATTTAATTCGTGATCTCACTGCTTCCATCGATACCCTCTACGACTTATCGCGTATGCGTTCATCCGATACGTTAAACCCTCAAGTGACCAAGTCGACGTTCAAAACAGCCGTCTCAGAGGGAGACTTTAGGCCATTTGAGTCAACCCGGATGCAGACACCACAGCAGATTGATCCCAGGAGCTTGACGCATCTGCAGCCGGTGCAAGACGGGCTAAGCACAATATCAGCATCTTGCCGAAACGTTGTTTATATGAGCAAGACGGCCTACTCTGAGCTCACAACTCAGGGTGCTACTCGACAACCATGGGCCCCTCTTCTGCTAGAGTATGCAAACTTCGACCCAATCTATTCAACTACAGGCATTATGCCCCCGATGGCCCGCTTTGAGAAGCTCTCGGCTGGCCTTCAGCAAGATCCCCAGAGAGCACCTGGCTCTTGGACTGGACTGCCCCGTCTACTCGGCTATTTTGAAGACCTGGAGAACTCGCGACTGGGTTTAGTATATCTTTTCCCACCGTCTTTCAACACTCTCGCGTCCAACCGCGTAAGCCAGAATCCTCAGTATAGCCTACCTACTCTGAGTGACCTCCTTGCTCGCGGCGACTCAGAGCCTCCATTAGAGGCAAAATTTCGATTTGCGTACAACCTCGCAAACACGGTATTTGATATGCATGCTAGAGGTATAACCCATGGTAACCTTTTTGATGCAAACATCTCTTTCAGCAGAGCTACAACGGCAGCGCCTGGTGATGAGAAAAGCCATGTTGACATTCGCCGCCCTGTACTATCCTCTTTCGATGTCTTTACTGAAGAATTTTCGCCCACGAATTCAATCTGGAAACACCCCCTTGATCCTCGGGCTGCGCAAACGTCTCCTCTCCCACAATCCACTGACGAGAGAGTTCTGGAGGTCTACTCCTTGGCGATGATTCTTCTCTCTATTGGACTGTGGACGAAGCTGGAAAATCTCGCTTCAAGGGCAGCACCCACGACTGTTCCCGAGTCTGCGTTGGATGCCCTAGCTATCAGATGCGGTACGCTGTATATGAAGGCTGTACAAGCCTGCTGGAAAGTTGTTGATGACGAGCTTTCTGGCAAGGCCAAGGGGGAGTCCTTGCTTTCTGCCGTGCAAATGCGCGTTACCCGATTCCTGGAAGCCTGTTGCATCCTAGACGGCGTCAGTGGATTTGAGGAAAGGCTAGGCCAAGAGCCATCTCCTATTGAAGCCGCCCCATTGCCTGTAGCTGGGCCTTCGAAGGACTCCAAAGATAAAAAGTCAATGTCGGGGTCTGTGAGCCCTGCCAAGAAGCCTCTTCCACCACCGAAACCAACTTACCTGAAAGACCAAAGTATTGAAACCCATGGTACGTAGCGCTTCTATTCCTTTTGTGTGTCGACAAGAGATTATGTCTAATGAAGTACCAGAACCAGAAATCAAGGAAAGCAAACCTGAGGCTAAAGTCCGATTATACCCCCATGTACCACTGCCTCCTGATGTGGTAGACAAGTGGAATTCGATTCTCATGCCCCAGATCAATATTGCACTCAAGTCATTCTATCGCAAGCACCCCGAGTCGGTCGAGATATCTCTTGAATCCGTGGGCCCGAGCCCTCACCAGACTAGACCTACAGTATTGGTGGTCTGTACATCCGTTGGAAAAGTCCGTGCCATCTTGAAGAAGAAACTAAGTGAGTTGTTTGACGATTCTACCGGGTTTGGTCTCAAGGTATGCCGCGGCAGCGTCATTCGATCCCGAAGGCAAGCTGGTGCAATTATGAGATCCATGGCACGGGGGAGCAGGTCCGGTGGAAATCCATCAGGAGACGATAGCGACGGTGATCATGCCGAAGCCGTGAACCCCGAATATCAGGAGAGGCCAAATAACGGCGCAAGCATCGGAGCTTGGATAGGTGATCGTCACTTACCACCCGTGAGCTTTGGTGGTCTTGTCATAGTTGATGAGAAGACGTATGGAATGACTGTTCACCACATGCTGGACGATCCGGATCGTGATTTTGGTCCTCCCGACACGATGCGCAGTAGCGCCATTCCCGGGCGCGAATGGCTCCCTGAGTCAACCTTTAGTAGCTTCGACAGTGACGACTACTCCTATGAGCTCTCCGACACAGAATCGGAACCATACTCCGAGACGGATATCACCAGTGACTACGAAGACGATGAAGATGAGGAAGACGAAGAGTACAATGAACCGGGTGATATCCCAGGTATAGAGCCCGGGTGTGGTGATGGCTACATCGTCACGCAGCCAGCTCTAGATGACGTGGAGGAAGGCTTTTATCCTTACGCCGAAACCGAAGACGAAGACCACCTCGACACATTCAGCCTTGGCGAGGTGTATGCTTCAAGTGGCATTCGCCGCAAGCAAGCCAATGGCTTGATCCATGAAGTCGATTGGGCTCTTTTCGAATTTGCCGACGGGCGCTTACCGGAAGACAATTCTATCCCCAAGATTTCCGATGATGTGAATCAACGATCACGTACACTTGGAAAGAGGACTAAGAATCAACCGACACTCCGGCCAACTACAGTGGCGCCATGGTCAGCTCTTCCCGGACTTGAGGTGCAATGTGTGGCGCGAACGAGCGGCCTTCAAACGGGGCAGATTCTACCAGCCTTGACAAGCGTCAAGATCTACGGACGTCAGTCGCCAAGCCATACGTACCAAATCGCCAGCACCCCATCTCCAGCAGCGGGAAATGACGCGAAGCCTCCTATTCCTCTGGGTATACCCGGAGACAGTGGTGCCTGGATTGTTGATCGACAGCATGGACAACTTTGCGGGCACGTGTTAGCCTGGAGTCCGCGTAAACACGTGGCATACATCTGTCCCATGGATGTTTTGCTACTTGATATCGCGCAAACCCTGGAAGCAACAGAGGTGCGACTACCAGGTGGCGAACCTGTCGTGATGCTCAACGATCCTGAAGAGCTTGATCATGCACGACGAGTGGAAGGGGACCGCGAGGAAGGTTTGGAGGACAATGAGAGGGAGGATGAAGAATATGACATGCCTCCACCTCTTGTCGGCCAGCCGTCCAGTCCCAAGAGGATTGCGACGCCAGTCACATCATCTAGTCCGATTAGGTTGGAGGTTCCGTCGGAGCTACAAGGGATCACAAGGAAGATGGATAACATGAAGATTGGCAATCGAAGGATCGACGTCAACGTGTAAAATGGTAAAGGTATTGGGATATTGGGCGTTGGATATTAGGTGAACATGATGGGATCTCTATATCATCTTTGGAGGGCATATTCACATTACTATTAAAGACAGCTTTGGCAGTGCTGTAGTTTTTTTTTTTTTTTTGTAGTTTTTTTTTTGTATACCCTACTTTCGAAGGAGCAGATCAGCAGTTATTGAATGTTATGTTTTTTTAATTAACCGCTTCTAAGATATTCGCCTTGTATCATCTATCGATCTACATAAAGTCATCTTCCCAGTCTGCCGACCGGTCTTGGTTGCTCGACCCAGCCATGTTCTCATCGGTAAACAGATCGTCATACGCATGGTCTTTCTGCCACTTCTTCTCCTTCCACTCCTGGGCCTGTCGCTGCTCTTCTTTTTTCTGTCATCAAGTCAGTCAGTTCAAATCATCATAGAGTAGGGGATGCCTGAAAAAAAGCTGTTGCCTGTCAAGGCAGCAGCTTGGACGCGACACATACCTTGATCTGCTGCTCCGCCTGCTCCCTCCTTCGAAGCTCCTTCATCATGGCGTCTTTTTCGGCTTTTAGGTCGGGCTTCTTTTCGACTTTGGTCTTGTTGAGGCGGTTGACGATGGGGTTCTCGCGATGGGGGACGAGGACGCGCTTGACCTGTTGTGGCTCACGGTTAGATATCTGAGAGAATATTTGTTTCATTTTTTTTTCTTTATTGGAGATAGAGAGAGGCTTGCTTTTCTTTGGTCGTGGAAGCTAACTTGGCCGACGTCCATGCTTCCGTCCTTTTTGAGGTTGGCCCAAGGGGTATAGATGACGGTGATGTTGTCCTTTTTGTTTCCTATGGAAGAGGTTAGCCATAAAGAGACGAAAGACAAGCATCGACCCGGAGACGGTAAACAAACCCTCTATTGAGTTTGCCTTTGTGAGCTGTGCCAGGTCCATGACTAGCTCCTGGGGCAGATTATCCCATGTCTGGCCCGGTTGCATGCGAAGGTAGATGTGAGCGCTGGAAAGCTTATCAACGTGAAACTGTTGAGAGAAGTGGTTAGAATTTCTCTATACGTCGCATATGGTCTCATCACTGGTGTCATTTGAGCTGGAAATGGTGCTTCTTGGGGTGGCTTCATCATACCCTAGAGAAAGAACAAAGTCAGCTACATAACTCAGGAAGAAGTAACAGGGGGTGGCCTCATACCAAACATCTTCCTCCCAGCCATACTTGATAAGATCCTCATCTATTGGAAAAAGCAAAAAAAGAGTTAGGGGGTATTCTCGGCCATTCCCGGCATCAGAGCATGAGCAGACTCACTCTCAAACTTGTCCTTGCCCACGTAGATGAAGCCCGCCGGCTCAACCACATTAGAGGTGAAGTAGTACACCATTTTCCCTGCTCCTCTGTCTCTGATGCCTATTTCTGATGCCTGTCTCTCAGTAATATCACGCTGCTAATTCCTCTCGGCGCTACCTCCAGCTGCCGTCATCCAAGACTTTGCTTTTTCCTGCCAGCTCCTCTCAAAACTCGACTCAAAATCACAGAGGCTGCATAGGTGTGGGGCCACCTGTTTGCGAGACACGTGACCCCACATTTATCTCAAAGGGGGTAATGTACGGTGTGTATACTATTATGTAGATACTGTATGTTGGGGCTCTATGGTTGCCTCTTTTGGCGCCCGTCAACTCGACCTTAATTTCACTCCCTAATACCACTTTGTAAGTTGCCATCAACTTCATGGACAACTATTTTGCCGTCAAGCTGACCGCAAAATTGAGTGGTGTATTGCTCCTGTTCCGCCCATGCTTGGCACTTATGATAGATCATAAATCTGACAAGAAAAAAAAAGAAAGAAAATCAACCCCCTCACAGGGACTCTAGGATCAGGACCCCCGTTACACAACAATCCAGCGACAGCGGCCATTAGATATTGCGCACAAATCCTTCACAGGCCTATATAAACCAGCATAAAATACACTTGCTCATAGTGTTCTGGCCAATCACAGCCAAAGCCGATATATTTCGGACCTCCCCCATGTCGATGGCGCCCCGGTTCCCCTGTCACGCTCTTGCCCATGCGCCTATCAAAACGCCATCTTTTTCAGCCTTCATCTAAGACAATCCGCCCTCCCTTTGCTTTCTCTGAACTATATCTTTCGCTCGACCTACTCCCCCTCCATTTCATCAATATACCCTTCTGCCTTTTTTTTTGTGCTTACGTTTTTTTTCCCCCTCCGTTCCTGTCTTTGCCTCCCCGTAATCGCTTAGAGGCCGGCCAATAAAGATCCTGACATGGTATCTCCTAGATCTGCCCACGAGACACTCGCCTTTCAGCCTGGCAGCAAACATTCGCTTCACGGTGCACCGCCAGATTCTCGGACGCCAATCATCGCCCCAACTGACTAGCTCTCTCTCAACCAGGCGCGTACCAAGCCTTTCTTTTTGCGACACTTTGGCCACCAAGTACTCTGTGCTCTTTGGATGAAATTGCCTGTCCTCGGTCCGGTCTCAATTCTGGCTAGACCATCGGTAGGGCTGCTGGGAATGAAGTCTGCTTGATTCGTATTAGACCATGTCTTGGCAAAAAAATCATTCGGACGGAAGCCGTCGATCCGAGCCTTGTAGTAGTATTCTGGTAGTGTGTGTGTGGAGACGTCTGTGTACGATCGCCGGCCTTGGATCATCCTTGACGATCTGAGCATGCTGGGTTGATGCGTGCGTGAATGCCTGTGCAAGCAGCGGTTCTCAGTGAGGCAGAGGAGGTTCCAGCTGCCTGTAAGTATAAATGTCCATAGGCAGCATAAACCACAGTAATTTCACAACAGTTTAGATACTATAGCGTAGAAACTACTCCATTGAAAACTACCTAACCTATCAAAGCTTGATATCCATGCCATGTTTCCTTTACCTAATCGTGTGCTCGAAGAATTCAACTCAATCTCTGTTCGCTGAAGAGCATCTATTGTCCAATGCCATTCTCCCTAGACCACCCCGCAGTCCACTGATAGACGTGCAGGGCCATCTCAGATCTCAGTTATTCTCTACATCTAGACATGTAATTTCCCAAACTAGCCATGTCAATATCCAGGTAATAAACAGTAACAAACAACCCTAATATCCAATCCCCAAGCAAGCCTTATAATTTCGATAGGGGCAGCACTAAAAAGCAAAAACAGGAGTTAGCACGCCTAGTGTCTCTTAGTCAAGTTGGAAGAGGAATCAGCTCCAAACTTACTTGATGCCAGGGCTAATTCACCACCGTTATCATGTTCGTATTGACAAAAGCACGGACACGTGCCCCAGTTGGATCCGTCTTGAGAATTTTCACGCAGATGTAGTATGTGCCAGGGCTTGATATGATCAAGTTATCAAAGGAATAACTAGCGATCAGTGGCAGCGACGCCCCGTTCAACAAGGTTCCCGATACGGTAACGCCCCCTTGAAGGAGTCCGACCTCAGGATTGGTGGTGTTGACAAGCTCCACGGTTGCAAAGAATGGGATGCTTGCATCATTGATCAACTGGTGAACAGTAATGGCCTTGCATAGCTTTTGGCCAGCCTGAGCTTGGGATGGTGGCTGGGAAATGATCTGAGGCGGCATCATTTTGTCTAAAAGGTCGTATAAGTTGAGTGAGAAGAACAAGTTTGTTTGCAGATTGGACAGTGGCAGATGTGATTGCTTCGAGAGGATGGATTTTCCAACCAGTCAAGCGCGAAGGGAGCCCCAATATATAGTCGAGGAAGACAGCTTTCCTGTGGATCCTTCCTCTATCACGACCACTTCTGTGGCTTGAGAGAGATGTCCGAGTTTGCAATGATTCAGAGACAATATGCTTGTTTTGGCTAGCTTCTGCTGTCAACCAAAGTTCATCCTCGTTTGCATTGAGCAAACCGGACGTGGGCGTCTCCCATGTCATACACGGCTCCCCCCCCCCGAGTACAAGTGACATCAACAAGTCAAGGCTGAGGTTAAGACGCCCCGGGTGATCACATTCTGATCTAGTCTTTGAAGAGAGAGTGAGCAGGGGTTTTACCTTGGGGGTCGGCCTGTAACGTGCAGGACGCTAAAAAGCCACAGATTTAACGAATCAGAGGTGTGTGAAGACTGGACAGCTCTTGAAATGGTATGTCTTGAAGCGACAGATGTCAGCAGTTATATCAGGTATGTTTGATGGAAACATAGCAGGCATAGAATGGTGGGCGGTGCTTTTCTACATCCAATCTTTCTTGATCTGAACTTGGAGTCTCCTGACGCCTGCTCTCTCTTCAGTTTTAACTTCCTGATCATCTCTTTCCTTCGCCATCGAAGATTGTTTTCATCATCTCAGTTCCGCAGACAGCAACTGTTCTTCGTTTGCCTTTCTCCTGACAGCCAGTGACTTGAGCGGTCCCTACAGGGCGTGTAAATATCAGCCCGGCTGGAAATCAACCCGTGCCTGAAATGAGGCTGAATGCCATCATGGTTCCCGGGTTTTCGGTGTAGGGGAGGGGGGGGTACAAAGTGACATGTCAAGCTCCATGACCGAAATGGTCAATTTTTTTTTAGTACATGTCTCAGATACGGCGGCTGCGGTCAAAATTACGACCTCCTCCCCCATGTCTTGGTCGGCGGAGGAATTATGTAGTACTAGGTCCCTCTTCCATATTTCCTCGGCCTTACTCATATAGCGTTGACTTGGATGCTGAGCGGCCAAAGGTTTAGTTGAGAGAAGTAATGGGAAAAGACGCCCTCGGAAAGACGGCCCCCCGGTGAAATCGCCCCGATAGCGGATTAAGATTCATTTCCATTCTTTCCAGCCGTAGTTCAGGCAATCATCCTTAGGAGACCGAGCCCATCTACAGCCGAAAGGCATACAGAGCGTGTGGAGTATTCTGGTTACGGATTGTATGCAGGGGGAGGAAAAGGAAATAAAAAAAGAAAAGAAAAAGAAAAAGAAAGAAAAAGAAAAAGAAAGAAAAAGAAAAAAGAAAGAAAAAGAAAAAAGAAAAGGAAAGGAAAAAAAAAAGGAAGAAAGAAAGCTTAAAAAGAAACGAAACGAAACAAGAGGTAAAGAAACTTTGGATGGGTATTGCTGCAACTCTGGTGAGGCACTCGTGTCCTCCATTCTGTTACGAGACCAGTATCTGACATACTAGCATCCTGAATAGCCTTTGGGTGGGTATTGCTTTGGGGGCGACGACTAAATAAGCGCTCTTCTGCGTTTCCATCTGCCTACTAATTTCCTTCTCTTATTCGACCCACAGTGTGCAAGTATCATACATGCGCTTTAGGGCGTAAATTTTGTAAGCCAGAGTTGCCTTTTGGATCCATACTGACGAAGTATGGAGGGGCCTGGACCAATGGCTCCAAGACAGCCCGCCTCATTTTAAGGAGATCGACCTGAAAGCCTCTGAGGGGAGGTGTTTGGCGGTGAATTATGCGCAAAGTTGTCTCAGCCTGTGCTTTGGCATGTCTTGTCGGATACGCGGAGGAGGGGTTCCGGACAGCAACTGGCATCGTGATGATTGGCTATCGAGCAGATCGGCACTGAAAATAACCTACATAGGTATATGCATAGAATCAATTGAAAACACGTGGCGTCTAAGACACATTGTCTTGTGTGGCAGCCATGATTGTTGTTGGCCTCCCAGTTGCCTATCTTTGGCGGGTACCTGATTGAAGCAGACCCTCTCACCAGTCACCAGCTTTGTGCCGGCAGAGACTGACCCGCTGATGGCTGCAGGGTTGTTCCAATGCAATCTATCTAGGAGAGGCCGCATAAGTCTCGGCTACTTATCCTTTGGAGAGAGTTGATGCAATCCATGTGCCTAAAGCGTGGATGGCCCGTTCAAGTCTTAGCTCTAGGAACAGTTTGGGGTCTGCTATCCCTCTCTAACTTGCTCTCACCAATGACTTCATACCAAGGCAGAAGTACGCTAAATTGACAGGCAGGGAGTGTTTGTACAACCTGTGGCGTAATGATAGATCAGGTGTCCGCCCGTTACAAGGGTACGGCGTACAAGATCTTTACATAGCATTTTCCGGTATCCAATGAATTCACGAGTTTAGGAGATGTCAAAGCTCTGCCGAGATGAAAGGGCTGCCTAATCCAACGTAACAACAACATGAGGAACTGGATGATGAAGCGCTCTCTAGGCCTACTCAGAACCGAGTTTTGGTATATAGCGTGATTACTCAATCTGGCCACGCGTGAGCCAGCCGTATCTATTTGGGGAGCCCAAGTGACTTGGGATCTGCACTAGTACCCACGGACCTGGGTATGCCGGCGCGGATCGGCCCAGGGCCTTTTAGTACAAGTACGGGGGTATCCTAAGGAGGTCAAGGCGTGGCATATGTCAAATTTCATGCTAATGCTGGATCTTTGCCTATCTGAATGTTTAATTAGACATGCTGTCGTGTGGTGGGCTGGGATGGACTTGCTGTTCGGATAAGGACACACATGCTTCCCACGGTGCAGGGTGCCCAGACATGCTTGAGCAAGTGAGTGGGCGAGTAAGTGTGCGTGCGTCGGCCATGGCACACCGAGACAAATTGTGATCTCGTGAGAGTATAATGACGCGTGTGGCTCTCTTCATCTTGAGCGATTTCTAGGCAGCACAGCGGTCCACCATGGCAACGGACGCTGCTGAGGCTTCGGCCGCCGCACACGGCGTTTTGAAGTGGCCCACGACGGGGACGGGAAGACTCAGTGAGTGTTTCGGAGTGCTAGAGTTTTGAGATTTGGGACTATTGATGCTTGTCTCTCAATCTCTCAATGTTTGTCTCTCATTCTGAAGCTGTGATTCCTTGGCTTGCCCACGCCCCCCCCAACAACAAAAAGCCGCGTCACGGAAGAGGTATCGGTCATAACTGTTGTCATGTACTAGGGCCGAATTGGCCCCCCTCAGCAGCCTCAACGCATAAAAAGAAAGGTGCTTGGCACGGCAGAGCAAGGTTCCGTGTTGGGGCAGGCCCAATCCAAAAGCTCATTATGAGAGCAGCTGTGGCACCAGGACAGAAGCGAGCGAGTTACGACGCCACAGTGGAGTTATGATCCAGTAAGATCTTTTGTTATGACGTGAAAGTATTGGGCTGAGGTCATGCGGGCATTGTAGAGCAGAGAGGAGTAAGGATGTCCGTCGAGCGGCTGAGTGGTTCTCCCTTGGCTGATGTTGGTGGGCTGGAGAATGAGAGGATCTGGAGCCATGACGATGGAACCGCTATCACAGCGTTATTCCGCTTCACAGCTGTAAGAATAAAGAGATGAAGCGAGTATGGAAACCACAATCGTCCCGAAAATGCTGAGTCTATCCTCGGATGAAGTCCAGCATCGCTGCTTTGGTGGTCAAAATGGCAGTCCACGATGTAGCAAGTACATACTGTTGGTGTTTTGAGCTCCAAGCAGCCCTGCGGCAGGCCTCAAGATGGAGCCGAGCTTACGTTATGCCAAACTTAAAAAAAAAAAGGAAGCACTGAACTGACATGTACACGGTACTTCGCGTACACGCCCCTATCTGTCTACTAAGCTGGAGCTGAAGAGCCCAAATGTGCGGTTTGCACAGCAAAATGAATATACACGTATATTAGGGTGTATGTAGAGGCCAAACTGGGGTTAGTTGCAGTCGAACGAGCACTCCCTGCATATGCAGGATCGCTGCTTGTACGAAGGTTGGTAACCAGGGGGGTCTCCCAAGTTGGACAGTACTATTATTACTGTAATGGCACAGTATTTTCCAATCAGCTGCTAAGAGAACCGCAGTAATAATGATGTGAAGTTCACTATAAGTAAATTATAGGCATCATTACTTAGGTATAGGTAAGCACTCTACCCTTTGTCACATCTTAAGTATCTATACTTATGCTCTCATACTCTATAAGCACAATAAAAGTGCTATATAAGCGCTATAAAAGCTGGAATTAAGTCTCTATACTTTAATTAATTAACTAACCTTAAATAGGCAAAGCTCTCGATACTGTGATACTAGGATTAATTGAGAAGATCAATAGTAGGACCAACCTCCATACATGCTGCTACTACTCCGTAATTGCACGATGCTTTTTGTCTGTGCTCTGAACCCTAGCAAGGCAATTGACTGACAGGTGTCCTAGTACTAATGCACTTCGGCTACGGAGCACTGCTAGACGAACCGGATAGCGCCAACAAATACCCGACAAAGGCATGAAGGCATGAAGCACATGTACTGCTGGATACCTACCCAGCTTTGAACGCAAAATTAAGCCCATCAGTGTGCTCCCCCCCTTACATTAGGCACTATCCAGCACTACTGTACTACTACTGTCTCAGCGGTCTCGGAATCTTGAGGGTTGCCCGGCGGATGATGCTCCTTAGCAATGGCGTTGCTGGTGAGCCGCTGACAACCGCTGTGGAGACGGCCATTTCCAGCGGGTGGAGCCCCCTCACTTGGTGCTTCTATAGCGGTCCATGGCGCTCTATGTAGGGAGTACAAGGTACTGATGGATCACTGCCTAGGTACCTAGGTAGGTATCTACTACCTATGCAGGCTCTGATATCGGTGCAAGACATGGATACATCAGTTTTTTGATACAGCACAGCTTCTGATCGATCCTAATCACTCAATCTGTGTCCTTCCGACATCGTAGATATTACCAAGGTAGATGACTTGGTACGAAGTACTAATGAATGCATGCCATCTGATAGTACCAGTTCGAGCTCTGTGCATCTCTAGTCGTATCTGCATCCTCTATACGGTACGCCACAGCCGCTGCACTCCATCCCCTAGCGCCCTGAAAAAAAGTACTCCGATGATGCAGCATAGCATCTTGATGGCCTTTTTGCAAATCCGCCCGGAGAAAATCAAAATCCATGGACTCTTAATGGCCTGCGCATGGCATTAGATGCTTCATTGCTCCGAACATCCACTCGGATAGAGCCGCCTTTATCGGCTCCATGTCCGGTATCGCGCCTTTGCTGCCTCTCTGTCGGCGAACTCTGCTAGCAGCATCGCGGTTACATGTACCCAGAGAGCCCCGCGTCAGCCTCCATCTCCCCCACCATAGACATCATCACCAAATCCATCCTCCACCTGCAAATCGCTGCTTCTCCCACTCGTCGCATAGTAGAGCCGCTACAAAGATGGTCGCCCAGGACTTTGAAGCCGTGCTCAAGGGCAAATACCCGGGCAAGTCTCACGCCCGCCGCGTCGTCGACCTCATCCGGAACAAGGATCCCAACGCTAATGGCGTTCTCTATCTCGAGGGGCGCATGACCAAGCTTCTCGAGGATAACGACTCCCCTGAGCCTTTCCGGTATGGTGATGATGAATCAAGTGCTGCAACAGTAGCTCTGCGTGACTATGCATAGATGACTGGGCAGCTGTCATAATCACCGTATATATCGCTAACCGTGCTTGCTCCTGCAGTCAACGTCGCTTCTTCTACTACCTCACAGGCTGCAACCTGGCCGACTGCTTCTTCACCTACGACATCCAATCCTCCAAGTCGACGCTCTTCATCCCCCCGATCGATCCTCACGATGTCATCTGGTCTGGCCTGCCGACGACCATCGACGATGCCATCAAGCTGTACGACGTCGACGAAGTCAAGCTCACCACCGAGGTCAACGCTACACTTGCTCACCTTTCGAGCACAAGCTCCAACTCCACAATCTACGCCATCAACGGCCAGGTGTCAGATCACATCACCTTCATTGGCTTCGAGAACAAGGATTTCTCTCTTCTCAAGGAGGCTATTGAGGTTTCCCGTGTCGTCAAGGATGAGTTCGAGGTGGCCATGATCCGCAAGGCCAACTACGTCTCCAGCTTGGCCCACAAGGCTGTCGTTGAGAGGGCCAAGAAGGCTTCCAACGAGAGGGAGCTCGAAGCTGCGTTTTTGGAGCGCTGCGTCGCCAACGGCGCCAAGAACATGGCATACCATCCCATTGTTGCTGGCGGCACCGCCGCCGCGACTCTCCATTATGTCGGCAACGACGCTCCATTGGAAGGAAAGCAGAACCTGTTGATAGACGCTGGCGCTGAGTGGGACAATTATGCGGCCGACATCGTAAGTGCGTTCCAAAAACTTTATGCAGCTACGATGCTGACTTTACATCAAACAGACACGGACGTTCCCGCTCAACGGCAAGTTCACCAAGGAAGGCCGCGAGATCTACGACATCGTCTACAAGATGCAAGAGGAGTGCATCAACGTCATCAAGGCTGGCATGCACTGGGAAGATGCCCACATCTTGGCTCACAAGATTGCCATTGATGGCCTGCTGGCCCTGGGCATCCTCAAGGGCGACAAGGATGAGATCTTCAACGCTAGAATCAGCCAGGCATTCTTCCCCCACGGCCTGGGACACTATCTGGGCATGGATACCCATGACACTGGCGGCAACCACAACCGTCAGGACCCCGACATCATCTTCCAGAACCTGCGACTGCGAGGCCAGGTGCCCGCTGGCGGTGTTGTGACAGTTGAGCCTGGTGTAAGTAATCCGTGATGCAAATGGGCCCCCCTTTTGTCTGGCGTATGTGAATCTTACATGGTTTCAGGTCTACTTCTGCAAGTTCATCATCGACCCGTACTTGGAAAACCCCGAGCAGAGCAAATACATTGACGCTGCTGTTCTCGCCAAGTATTGGGACGTGGGCGGTGTTCGGTAAGCAAATGGCACCACTTCTATCCACCGCCATCTCTCAAGTAATAACAACGCTAACGCTGCCACAGTATCGAGGACAACGTTCTTGTCACGGAGACTGGTTATGAGAACCTCACTACGGCAATCAAGGAGCCGGGCCAGTTGGAGGCTCTCATGGCGGCCAGCTAGACGAAGCAGGCCACGCCATGCAAATAGCATCAAATCTGAAAAAATACTGTAAAAAGTAAAAGAAATGACCAAATGATGATATCAATCTCGCTCCGCGCGTGCACTAATGGATACGAGATTGCCCCAAGTGCTAATCGAAAGCTTGGGCGGCGTGAAGAGGTGCGAATTGCGCTGACGCGTACCAATACGAATCCTCACGCCGCCATTTTCGTTCACGACGCACTGTGCAAACTTTTCGTCAGCGGGCCTCCCCTCGGTCCAGAGCCCAACTATCCGGACATATCCCAGCTCGCCCGGACAAAATCCCCCCTTTGAAGACCCAATTCCCCGGAAGAGCCATTATAAACTGACCCATCCGGCCTTTTCGGATCCGATGCCCAGCGGCGAAAAAAACACGATATGATGCTTCACCCATCCCGCCATTTTTTATAGTAGCCAGGGATAATTGATGAGAGTTTCCTCCTTGTGTGAGTTATCATGGCGTCTCAAGGCATGGAACACGCGCGTAAGCCCGTCCCGATACGGCGGCGGCCCGTCCCAGCGCCTGAATATGACCACCAGGCCGCCATTTATGACATGTACATGGACGAATCGCCATCGCCGTCAATCCCATCACCAGCAGTGGCTGCGACCCAACAGCTGAGGCCCAGTAAATCAGCCGTCAATCTCAAACAAGAGCAAGAATCGGCGGCTCTTCATCCCCCCGTGGCCCGGTCCGCCACCGCCATCAGTCCCCGGGAGATCAGCGCCGAGACTTTCCCTGCCCCCGTCGGTGTCGTGGCGGACAACGAGGATTTGCCTCCTCCGCCTCCTTATCCGGGCCTCTCCGTCTCACCGGCACCAGAACTGCCTCTCCGCCGTGCCCAGAGCTCTTCGGCTCTCTCCATCGGAGCCCCGGCCGGAGGCCCGCCGTCGCCTGGCATCCCGCCGCGTCCACAGCAGGCAGTGACTCTACCTATAGACACAAAGCAGCCGGATTCCATCTGGAAGTCGGCCATTGGGTCAGCTCAGTACTTTGCCTCTGGCCTCATCTCGCATCCATCAGAGTCTACGCGGCACTACTCCATCATCCGGCACACCCGCGCCTTGATATGGTATTCCGGCCCTTCTACCTCGGTCTCCATAACAATCCTCTCAGATGAACCGCTGCCTCCTACGCGGACTATTTGGATGCAGCAAAAGGGATATTCCGGAAACATGGGCATGGCCCTCAAGGCATTTGCCGGAACTACTTCCTCCTGGATCAACGTCACTCCTGCCCGTCGTGCCAATGTAAGCGACACTTCAGAGGCAGACGAGCGCAGCATTCAGCGAGATCTCAAACGCTTCGCAAAAAAGGCCTCGGGTCGGCAAAAGAAACACATCCCGCGAGAAACGCACGTCGTCCGCATCCCCGCCACCGCATCGGACGGATACTTTCGACTTGTCCTGTGCGCCGGGGCTGAAGCCGGCAAGAAGGTTCTGTGCGGGAGTCCCGTCTTCCGCGTGGCGAGCACATCGGCCGACGTGAGCGTCGTAAGGGGGGCGAGTCTGAGCACAATGCCGCTGGAAATGGGCGTCAAGGTGGCCAGCACGATAGGCCAGGCCATGGCGAATAAGTACATCGGCGTCGCGGGCGCGGTTGTCAACAGCTCAGTGAGCGGCATTGTTACCAATCAGACGGTGAGGAAGGTTGGTACAGTGGCCTACGAAAGCTACCAGGTGTCTGGCATGGGAGATAAGGTGCAGGATAGCTGGCAGCGGCAAAGGGAGCAGCAGGAACGGTACGACCCCCTGATGGTGAATGTGCCCGCCATCCACATGATTGGCTCAGAGGGCGGCCCCGAAGCGCCCTTTCCGGTCAAGTTTGACGGCAAAGTGGTCCGAGGAACGGGGAGATCGACCTCGGAGCTGGGCATCCCGACGGCGAATCTGAGCGGCGTGTCGGATCAGGTCAAGATTCGGATGGGGGGTGTGTTTGCTGCCTGGGCTTGCATACAAATCCCTAATAACAACAACGGCAATGGAGGGAGAGTGCCGGAGGATGTAATACCAACAGACTGGTTCGAAGCCATCGTCACAATAGCGCCGTCCCGACACGCTCCTCCCTCCGTTGCTATAAAAAACAGCGTCGCAGTGCACATCATTCACGACTTTGAAGAAATACACTTTGTCGACACCAAAGTCAAGGTCCTCCTTATGGGATTCCTGCACCCCGCTGCTAGCCATAGCGTGACGCCGGAACAGGTCGCTGAAGAGCATGCCCAAGACGTTGTCAACACGCTAGCTAGTCTGGGTCGTGACGCTTGGGGACCGCATGATACGGTAGCAATGCTGAAGAGCGTCAAGAGCAGCCGAAGCCTAGGGGAGAGGCTGGACGACACGACGGGGAAGATGGTGAGGCAGGTGGACAAGATACCCTTGCATTGGGCGGGAATGAGGTCGGAGGTTGGGGTGATGCAGGATAAGGCGTATGGGAATGGGGGGATGTGGATTGTGAGGTAATTTAGATGGTTTGAAAGCTCCATCTAGGAGTTTTAATGGTGATGGATTGGATTGTATTGTATTTCTAGGACAATCTTGGCGTTTGTAGCGGGAATAAGGCCTGGAGTTGGGTTGGTATTTGATAGGCCCTAGTAATTAATAGTCGTTTAAGTTCAAAGGATAGAAATGGAAGCGATAACAGTCAAAGAATAGATGAATGTATGTGCATGCTTTGAGGAGTGATTGAGCGGGCATCTGTGGTTTGCTCCAACATGTAAGTCGGGACTCGCTCTATCACTCTTGAAATACTGCAGGACGCAGAGCATCCCATCTATCTCATATCTAAATAAATCCCATAAAATACTTCTCCCTCTCCTTACCTCTTTAAATAGAGTCCATCTAGCTGACGATACCCCGGCTATCAATACTTACTAGATTCGGCAACTTGGACGCGGCAATAGCCGGTCACCACCGGCAAAGCTCCGGCTCGGCCCATCGTTGACGCTACGGCATCCGCATCCTCCATCCCGCTGAATAATTCTCAGTTATTTCAATTGTCGACTTTTAATCTCAACATTCGAGCTGTCGCAGCGATCGAAGCCGAATAAATATCACTATCCAACATGATCTGCTCCTCCTGTCGCTCCGCGCTCCGTTTGCGCCTCCTCTCCTCTCTCGCGCGCCCCTCCAACAGGGCCGTTGCGCCTGTCGCAAACTCCTTCAAAGCCACAGCCAAAGCCTCTCCCCAGCGCATTCGCTTCTTGTCCTCAACCACCGCGCGCCAATTCTCTTCGACCTCTTCCCAGAAAGCTTCTTCTCCCTCTTCAAGCGAGCAGCAGCAGGAACAAGACGCGGATATGTCACCGGCCGAGTCCTCAATCGCCGCCCTCCTCGCTTCGAAGCTTAACCCCACCTCTCTCCTCGTCCAGGACATTTCCGGCGGTTGCGGCAGCATGTATGCCATCGATATTACCTCGCCTGCCTTTCGCGGCCTCAATATGCTCAAGCAGCAGCGCCTTGTCAATGCCGCGCTGGGAGATCTTGTCAAGGAGTGGCATGGAGTGCAGATACGGACGAGGGTGCCTCCGGATGATGAATGAAAAGGAACTAAAATAAAAATAAAAATTGAAGAGAAGGAAGTTATAGCTAGCCAATGTGGAGGAATATTCAACAAGCATGCAATCGCATGCAGAAACGTCACCGTAAAAAGAGTTGTCTCCATCAGTTGGCTGCAGGTAATACATTGTTCTGCATAATGCCATGATACGCTATTCTTGTTATCAAAATGAAACAACTCTACTTTTCATCCCTCCCTCGATTCATTGATGAAACATTGACTCTGTCACCATACTATGAATCCTATAATCCAACGAATTGCGCAGCTTGAAGTACCTCATCAAAGGTACCGCCGCTACTTGCATTCGAATAAGTTCATCCAAGTTATAACGGAGATAGATTTCAAGAATAATGTCCAAGACAGGGCCTTGGTGTCAATCTCCATGTCTGAGTCGGCGTCGATTTTGATATTTTTTTTTCTTGTAACACGGTCGCTTTATCTTCCACCACAATACGTCGATTGATGGGCTAGATAAATTCATCATCCCGCCCAATGCGCTCCCATGCTCAGCGACCTCCGCCGTCTTGCTGACCCATTCACCATCCGTGATAGGCGTTATTTATATATCTCTCGGATCCATTTTCTATATGCAAACCTTACTATGAGGATAGCAGCGTTAAAAGTGGGACTCGCATGCTCAACCTTTTACCAAAACACATACTTTGTAAAATCTATTTGTGTTATCAAGCCTAGTCCCTCTCACCTAAACATCCGGCCTGTCCATTTCCACCGAAACTGCCTATCAATTAGCTTAAAGCTATCAAATTCCCTATACTATATGTAGTCTATTAAAAAAAAGTATGTTATATTTCCCTTCGCTTCTCCCAGAGAGCGTTGCTTCGGTGTAACTTCTTCTAGAGTAAACTTGTCCCTTGTAGCGGTGTTTCGCCCTTTGCTTCTATTGTAACCCGAGGCTCCGCCTGTGTTCGTGCCTTTTCCTCACTACCTGCCCAAACTCCAAGTGTTTAGCATATAATCCTAATCAAATTGTATCCGGAACGTCGCCACACCATTCACTGTGACTCGCTTTCTTTGAATGCTACTGGGCATATACGCATAAAATCGCCATCTAGTTTCATTCAAAATAAGACGGCTATTCCCGTCCCTCACATCCACGCTTTCGGCCAAAATCCACGTATCAAAAACAGCTTGGTCACACAGCACCCGAATGAAGAAACTTGCGGTCTTGAGACGGATACTGTGCTTTGCTTTTGGCATCCGCAATTTTCTTTTCCTGCCTAATTGTTGAACCAATCTGCTTTATCACAGTTCGGTTGCCCTATGGTTGCAGTGAGAATAGCGCCGGTTGGAGCCGCTTGCACAATGCAGCATATAAAAATTATAGCTGGCAGAGAAGACTGAAGATGGGACATTAGAAACCAGTACCAACAGGCAGAAGAAGTATAGCAAACTAGTTGCCAGGGTATCGCACTAAAAAAAAACCAATTACAGGAAGCTGCGTAAATGCCCGTCATTTGGATAACAACTACACAACTCTCGCCTCCGTAATCCTTCGACTCTCGTGAGCTTCCTCAAGCTTATCCCACGACGTGGACCCGTTGTTCACTGAAAAGGTTGTCGAAATTTCTCCAGCTACCGGGTGCATCTTGAGAGCGTCATTCCCTTCTGGAAACCCCGATGCTGAGTTGTATGGTCCTCGACTTCGGTTGCTTCTGTTGTATTGCTGCACTCGATCCGTGTCCTTGAGTTCTGTAGGCCCAGACTGACTCAAACCGCAGTATTGTTTAATAAGTCGAAGAAGCGGACGTAGGGTTGCAAGACTGCCGGCAGTAATGGCGAGACCTTGTTCTGTGGCTGACCAGATGGCGATATCAACCGTTGCATCTATAAGTTGTTAACGACAATGAGTACACTGCCAATCAGGTAGACTTACAAAGAAAATCTGGGTTCTTGAAATCTTGAACGTATGGGAAGCGGATGATGACGGCAGCGCTCGCACTAGGGACTCGTGAGAAATTTCCTTCACATTTGTGTCAAAGGATAAAACTTACACGCATGCCATGGCCATGATAGGAATGAGAGCGACCTTGTTCATCTTCTTCATGTTGAGCCCCCATATGATGTATATGGGAAGCAGAGAAAACGTAAAGTCGCATATAACGCTAAATGAGCTGTAGACGTAAGTGATGGCGATGATAATTTCGATGCTGATGCAATGGCCGTCTTGGTCCTTGTCCCAGAAGAAGGAAAGCGGGTGGCATTGAAGCAGAGTGACGAAAAAGAATAGAACACCGGTCAAAACCGTCAGCAGCATGACTACATAGACGATCACTTTCTCGAGGCGGCGGACCATAAGTCGAAGGAGGAAATATCCAACCGAGAGTTTGGCAGCTATCATGGTCAGGCAGTACCAAAGGTAGCAGAACCACCAGAACTACTCGGCAGGTCAGCACATATCGCGCGTGGCATTGCTCGTCAGAGATATTACCTTCATAGCGGACGAAATGTCGTCCATTGTCAGGTCCCAGTAATGCCTGCCCGTGCCATAATGAACGCCAACCAACGCACTTGATATGAAGAGAATGAACGTTATCTATCGTAAGAGGTTAGAGCATGGAAAGAGTACTACCGGGGAGGCAGCGTATCATACGAGAGCAAACAACATGAACGAGTCGTCCAGGCCAAAACTTTTTATCATGAAAATGCGGACATAACAGCGCAGAAGCATCGATACTACCGCGAAGCAAAGAAGGAGATAGCACGCAGCTTGGAGCTGCGGCCCGCGGTTCTCAATAGCCATCGCGGGTCTAGAATTCCAAGCATTCGAGAGGTTGTAGAACCGCTCCTGAGGATGGATTTTTGAAAAACGTTGTTTCTCCAGGTCGCCCACATTTTACATATCTAAACGAAAAGAACAATTAGTACGGAGCGTACTCCGTACGGCTGAGTTGCCACACCGGAGGCTTCTTCAAGATCCACTTGGAGAAAGCTTCCCAAGCCTGTCAAATATCGGCAGATTAGGACGATATTACGATCGTCTTTACTAGAGACACATTTATACCATGCTGCATTACTCCGCACTCCGAACCGACGAGACCGAAAGGGCAGAATTCTCCACCATGGTGATGCATACAAGTATAGAGCACCGCCCCCAACGAGTCAGTGACCCAACTACTTCACTCAATCGTAGGGTCAAGGGTTAAGGATAAATCCAGGTACTACGGAGTATGCTCCGTATTATCCGTCTAAAGGAGTTGGTTGCGGGCGGTGTATGGAATAAATTTCAGTCCTATGTGGATTCTGACTTAGTGTCGGGTAATTTTGAGGCAAACCACGATTTAAAACCCGGCCTCGCGAGCGGCCCAAAATTAGCACGCCGGCTTTTACTACTTATGGGTGCATATCCGGAGTGTTGACCTCTAGTGTTATTGGATACCCGCTTAAAACGTTGATTAGTAGCCGCTCACCCTATTCTGTACGCAACGTCGCGGGTTACCACGAGTAATGGAGGTAAAACGCCCGCCAGGCCAAGCATTTATCAATCAGAGTGCACAAAGAAGCGGGAAGTTTTCGCCCCAATTCCTCAAAGTCGGCATCCAACGGCTCATGTTCTGTTCAATAATAATGTATATGCAGCCTTGAGCGAACGCAACACTGCTAGGGAACAAGGAAAGCGAGCCTGGCTATACCAGGTCATTGCCAAGAAAAGCCATTCTAGGAAGAAAGCCGCAGGCTCAGGGCGTTGCATTACGCCAGGAGAGACATCTCAAGTACAAAAAGGCAATATCGCCGTGGGCTGAAAATAGCCGGTATAAGCTAACCAACAGCAGCCATATAGAGTACCAGACACTCCTCAACCGCTCAGAGCCGGACAAAGGCTTCAAGTTGCCTCCACCATATAGCGACAAATTCAACAGTTCTATTTAGCGACAATAGATGGAAGTGATCTACAGTGCTAGGGAGTCACATGCCCGACAGGTATATTTTAGCTGTGCCAAGCTAAGTACACTCAATACATATATGGCAACACCTGAACATCTCCTGAGCCCACAAGGCTGGAAGTATACCCACCCTTGTCTAGGAATATACGAACTTATAAGTTAGTTTGCTGTTTTAGATTTAGGTGGCCCCTATGTGGTAGGAAAGCTGTTGTAAGCTATTGTAAGGGGCAGTGCTAGCACATGGTGCTGGTATTGACGGATCTTTTGGATCTATTCGCTCAATTGGCACCCCTTTCAATTGCTGTTTCACGGCACGAGTCAAGATAACCGGGAAATCTTAATTCCCGGACCGCCCCTATGTAAAGAACGATTATATAAATTTCATATATGTACCGCTTAGTCACACCCTAAGTTAAAGCCTTATGTGTACGAAGTCTCTACATTGCGGCTTGAGTAGCCATACGAAGAATTTTCTCTGGTTCTCTTTCGATGGTCTTCCCATGAGAGGCAGAGTTGAGATTGGAATTCTGAAACTGAAAGATGCTCTATGCAAATGTCCGTAATTTCGACATGTGCCTCCTGCATCCACTTATTATGTGGGTGCTCAAAGTCTCTTGTGTCGGACAGTGTAACAAGTTGGACAGTTCTTCCATTCGACTATTATCAATAGAGCGCGTACATAGATTTTATGCTCAACTGTCGGTACGTTGTGCAAACATAAGGCTAATTTGCCTATTTTCACAGCAAGTGCTTCTCTTATCTCTCCCACTTTCATTTGCCTTGTAGCCTCAACAACCAAACAAGAGATAACCAACGCGTCTCGAAGCATCCCCCCCTTTTGTTGCTGTTTCCGTTCTATAAACTTATCATCTGCCTCCTCTAATAATTCTAATTTGCTTGAAGATACTGCTAACGCTTTGCACAGAGTGTCTGCGCTGTCTGGAGAGCTCTTGGTGATCTTTACTGACCAAAAAGTCAACATAAGGCTGAGCAAATTTTGAAACCTAGCTTGAATACTTACAACATCACAGTCTCTTATCAATGCAATACACCTATATTACTTCGGCGGCCGATTCGATGAACAACTTAATCTCATTCTGAATACCAATGGCACCTAATATAAGGGTTGATAGCTCTGATATTCTTGTATCAAGATATTAGAAAATATCATCTCCCGACTAGGACCAATATCTCGAAACGCAGATCTTCAAATTTGGTTACAATTGTATCAATCGGCCTGGACGTCGCAAGCAGATTGAAACCAGACTTCTTTGCAAGATAAACAGTTGATCTGGCAAATTTGTTCGACTCGGGTCACTGTCGTCTCCTTCATCAAGCCTATCGACGAGTATAAATATAGTTGTAAGGTTTGAATAAGAGTGGTAAGAATGTCAGACAGTCCTCGGATGAAAGGATGTGTTTTCAGGCCTCATGTCGATATCGAAGCTAGTATAATTCATCGGCAAAGATTTCTCTATGCTGTAAGTTGCTTGACGCATATATTCTGCTCTATATTCTCATTGCCTCTTGAGGTTAAACGATGCCAACCGTATTATCATCCTGGAATTTTCCAACTAGAGATTCTACCAAGATGGCGGTCTGAAGTGTCTTTCCTGCTCCCTGAACGCCTTGGCAAGATAAAATCTATTTGCTTGTGGCAAGCGAGTCCTAGATTTCTTCTAACTTCAATAACTCCTGGCTTGTGCCAGGCTCACGTCTCGCAAAATAATCATGCTGACGCGCGGAAAAGTCGAGAGAACTCGACCAATTAAGAGGCTCCCTTTGCTTTCTAGTTTCACTACCTATGGATATTGACATTAGGGCGAGTGAGCTCCACACGAAATGGGACTGCTGTAGTCATACTATCACGGAAATTGCGTAAATCATTTTTCGTGTCCAAGAATCCATGTTCAACCTCATCGCATACACACTGTATATCACGCCTAATTACCGATCCAAGTATATACACATCGATATATATTTGCATGCATGTCAGCATGAGAGATAACTAACCTCCGTTCATCACATCTTGTATGAGTCGCTCTCCCTCGACATCACTCGGCTGAACACACCCGAGAAGCTCCTTGGCGAATGCTGCGGCGACCGCAGCGGCATGTTCCTGCCAGACCTTGTTCTTATGGGAGTCGCAGTAGTCGCAGATGCCCCGAATCACCAAGCACGGGAAATTGTTCATTAGTCCAGCCGCTTCCATCTCAAAACAGAGAACGTCTCCTCCCAGAGCAGTGTTCAGCTTATCCCGGTATAAAGCATCCTTGATTACTTTGTTTCCAGATGCTATGAGCCCGTGGTGCACGCGCATCGACCGACGTTTCCTCTTTATCATCTTCGTTGTATCGCAGAATTGGCATGACTCTCCGCCTTCCTCCTCTGATCCATCTTCCTCTTCTCCTTCTGAGTATTCCACCATACCCCCCGTGGGGCCCTGAGTATCCATGGGAGCATCGTAAACATGACCATAATCTGCTCTAAACAGCACATCTTGAAATGAATCAGACTTCAAGTACTTTTTCGCTAGTTTCGGATACTTCTGCTTGAGCTCCTCAAGGAAGACGGGGATCTTGGATCCCGTCATTGCATGCTCAGTCTCCAACTTGGCCAAGGCCGTCAATAAAGAACTGGGAGGATTGCTCAACGCTCCAGTTCTCTCAAACGTGCCACCATCTGTCGCTTTACCAAGATCCCACTGGACCACGTCGGGATATTGACCTCCCGGAGTACTGACCACAACATCGCCAAGCCTCACTTTGGGCGGAACGCCACCGCCAATACCGACCATGAGGCCAATCTTGATGGATGGATATGTTCTAATCATAAGCGCCGCAACATTAGCCGCCGAATTGGTTCCGCATTGGCCCTTGGGTAAGCATGCTATAACAACATTGTGAGAACCAATTGAGCCGAGCGTGTAAGTGTTTGTGTCATTCGAGGGTTTTGGCAGATCCGGATGCCTCTTGTCCAGCATAGCTGTCGCCGCCGTCTGCTCCTTTGGCAGAGCGCAGATCCATCCAACGCTATAATCGCCATGAGATCTTTTCTCAGACGCCATTACGAGGCATCAGCGACTAGCGCCAGGCTTGGGCTCTGGTGTTGGCGGCAGTTGGGTAGAAAGCGAGCAGAATGAGCAAGTTGATGCCACCTCTCATCCAGAATTTGAGTGCGATTTTTCATGAAGCTTTCCTGCAGCATATGTATGGTAAGTTGTTCTAGTAACCCACCCAAGAGGCTCCAAGGGAAAAAACGAGCTCGTAGGGCATCAATGAGGCTAAATCGGCCCCCATGCATCTTTCGGTGTCAATGACAGGCCAACCAATACGGCGATAAGACTTGATCGCCTCATGCTGCATCATGCCAACAATTGGGCCATCTTAAGCCAATCGAAAGCGCAAAAGTTATGGCGCCCTAGAACCCATGGTATTGAGCGAAACTCAAATTATGAACGCGTCGGACCCAACGAGTGTGATGTTTGCTGAATTACTGTTGTCAAAAGCGAGAGACCCCACGACTAACTAGAGAGATGTATTTTGAATGCACTGCCAGAGCCGCATAGCGGGACACTATGTAAATGTTTAGCAATTTCAGGTCCTTACTACTACTCACGCTCCGGAGCTCCCCTTACAACATACAACCACTCATGCCGAATATCTCCACTTACTTCTAGCTTGAGCGGTGCACACACTTGGGTATTGAGAAAACATCAATCATATTAAAACATGCGATTAAATAAAATAATAACCTTCTCAGTCATGCAAATCTGTATCTATCATAAGACATCAACCGTAACCCGTACACCCGCTCCAAAATCACAGTGCCCGCCTCTTCCCATCTTAATTGGTATTATGCATTTACTCCTTCAAGTACTTGAGGATCGCCTCGCGCTCCTCGACGGGCATCACTCGCAGAACCTCACGAACGCCCTTCCAGCCAGCCTTCTCATTGCCACGAACAACCTCAGCCAGCTCGGTAGCCACCCTGTCGGCCTTGAGGGCCTCCACCTTCTGTCCAATCGACTGTGTCTCCTTCTCATACCACTCCGCAACCTCCTGGTCCTTGTGGTCCCAGCCAACAATGCCAGACCAGCTCTCAAGCAGCTTCAGGCCTCTTGCGCGATTCTCGTTGGCCTTGGCAGTGTTCAACTGAGGAGTCGGCAGGAAGCTGGTGTTCATCCGCTTGAGGATGTACTCCTCGTTGAGACGTCTGCGCAGACGCCAGTAGAAGTATCGGCGGGCGTTGACCCAGTCAAGAGAGTCGCGAATGACGCCCTTGGCCTTCATGCGACCAGCTCGGTCGTGCAGGTCAGCAAACTGCACAGCGATCTGTGCATAGACGGGCAGCAGCTGCTTCTCGCGAATGGTAATCTGCTGCTTGATCTTCTCTGCATCCTCGCTGGAGAGTGTCTTGTCCTCCAGCTGTCGCTTCAGCTCGGCATACTTGGGATCCAGACGAGCCATGGTCTCCAGCTGCTTCTCCTTGCGGTACTTGATACCAATGATACCATCGGGCTCAAGGACACCACCACGAGCCTCAGTATCAGCGTACATTTCCATAGCAGTGGGGTTGATGGTAGGATCAACAACAACCCATGAACCACCACGGAGCTCACCAAAGGGAGGAATGTACACGAAGATGGGCTGCTCGTACTTGACCAGAGCATCGACGATGAAGGAACCATACTTGAGGACCTCGTTGTACATGTCTCGCTGACCACCAGAGAAACCACGCCAGTTGGCAAGGATCATGAGAGGAAGCTGCTCACCGTTGTTGAAGTCGTTGATGGCCTGGGCAGTCTTGAAAGCAGAATTGGGGTACCAGACACCACCAGCCTCGTTGCTAATCTGCTCGATAGAGTCAGGGTTGGCAGGGTCGGCAGGGGTAATGTTCTCAACGCTGCGAGTCTCAACGGCGATGACACCCATGGGAATACCGCCAAGGCGAGCACGGCCGACAACGACGGTTCGGGCCCAGCCGCCAAGGGCCTCAACGAAGGAGTCCTTGTCGAACAGACCGCTCTGGAAAGAGCCGTCATCTTCCTCCTTACCGGCAATCATCCACCGCACATCATAGGGCTGCTTCTGGGGCGGGCAGTAAGAGACATCGCGGTCCCAGCCGTCGAGGCTTGGGCTAACGGGGACAGGACCACCACGCTTCTCGGGCACAAACGCCATCCACTCAACAATCTTGGAGACACCCTCAAAGTCGTCGTTGGCAGTCATGTGCGAAACACCGTTGCGGTACATGATCTGGGTACCACCAAGCTGAAGGTTGGAGGTGTAGACTTCACGACCTAGCAGGTTGTTCAAAGCAGGGGCACCAGTAAGGATGATGGGTTGGCCTTCAATCTGGACAGCACGCTGGCCAAGACGAACGAGATAGGCACCGATACCTGTGAAAGAAATGTTAATAAAAAGAAAGGTACTTTATCGGGAAAAATAAAAAAAAACTTACCAACTGAACGGCAGGTAACCAAGGTAATGGTGAAAATGTCATTGTAAGCTTGGCTCGTGGCACCGGCAATAAGACCAGATCCTCTCAAGCATTCGACACCGAGGCCATCCTCCTGTCCAACAATGGTAACGATCTTGTGTCGCGTCTCACCATCCTCGACAACTTCTTCGGTGATGACCTCATCCTTGAAGCGGTCCCTGGCCTTCTTATCCAGGTACAAGTAGCGGAATCCACCCTCATGCTTGGTAGCATCGTTCCAGGCGACCTTGAAGTGAGGCATCAGCTCATCGGCGAGGCCAAGACGAGCACCAGAGTTTGCAGACAGGTAGATGCGAGGAATGCCAAGCTTGCGAGCCAGCTCAGTGCACTTGTGGAAGAAGTTGTCTTCCTTGGGGCCGAAAGAACCAATCTTGTAGGTGATGTCGTTGGCAACAATGATGAAGCGACGGCCAGCGGGGTACTCTGGGGTCCTAGCCTTGATGATCCATCCAACCATTCCGCACGTGTTGGTGCCAGGCTCGCGGTTGACCTCATCGAGGTTGTCCTTGTCGTCAAGCACAAGCTCGGTAAATGTAATACAATCGCCGACCTTGGGCTGCTGCGGCGCCAGAGCAGGTTGCTTCTTGACAGCCTTTGCCCAGCTGTTTTGGATAGCCTGGCGGAACAACTCGGGGAAATCGTACACGTACTGCGTGCCCATAATGTGAGCACTGTATCGCTTGGGCTGGAGCCAGTTCTTGGTTGCGTAAGGAGTGGACACGGACAGCAAGTGCAGAGGGCCCTTCTCCTTGGTCCCTCCAATGCTGTGGAAGACCCAGTCACCCTTCTCGGACTTGCGCTCGGCGTACAGGTCGACATCGACGACGTAGCCAGAGGTGTTGGTGATGGTGACGCGAAGAGGGTATGGGATACCAGACTTGGGATCCGTGCAAACAATGCGAATCTCCACCTGGGAGACACGCAGTCTCCAGGCACGAGCGCCAAAGCGATCCAGGAAGCCCTGGAGGGACTGCTCAACGGTAGCAGGGTCAAGCTGGAAGACGGGAGTGAAGTTCATGAAGATGTGGTTGAGATCGGAGTTGTTGTTGCCGATAATCTCGAGAGCGTCAAAGATGTCGTTGATGACTCGGTCGGCTTCGGAGATGAGGTACTCAGCGGTGGGGATCTCATCGCGGAGACGGCCGGGTCGGATCACGGCACGAGTGAAGTAGCGCTTATCCGAGTCGACAGTCTTGCCAACAGCCTCGTACACGTGAATGTTCTTGTTCTCCGTGAACATGGGCTTGATGCGGAAGTTGGCCAGACGGGCCAGCTCAAGCTGGAAGGACAAGGCGGGTTCACTGTGACGAATGCTGTCATCTTCCTCGTAGTCAGGGCCTCGGAAAGTGTAGTAGCCGGGGTAGGAGCAGTCGCTGTGACCGCAGATGAAGGTCAGACGACGGACACCACGGACCAAAAGCTCGCTCTTGAGCTGCTGGACGATGGGGATGATGCGCGAGAGAGTCTCTTCATCATCCATGCTCTCAGCGTCACGAATAGCAACGTTGATGACAGCAGACAGCTCATCGCCATTGTTGCGGCTCTGGAACTCCTTCTTGAGAGCGGCAAAGGGCTTTCGCTTGCCGCTCAGGTCAGCGAGAAGACTGGACTGGCTGCTCTGCCTCTTCTGCTTGTTGTAGAAAGACAGAGTCTCGAGAGCCTTCTGCAGCAACTCCTCAGCATCGTCAATATACTTGACGGGAACAATGACGCCCTTTCGGGATGGGCCGTTATCCCACTTGCTGGTGAGATAAGACATGTCGCTGATGGAGTTGATACGCTTGACATTGGGCTCCGAGCCGCTAGGGGTACCAGGAGTTGAGGGAGCGGCGGACTGGATAGGGAGACCAAACTCGGTCTGTCCAATCTTTCGCAGCTGGAAGTCCCAGGAGATGTAGAGAGGGTTCTCGGACTCGTCGTTGTGGTACTCGATGCGCTGCAGGATGTAGGCACGGTAGACGCGACGAACGTAGACTTCGAGAGATGCCAGTGAGACCCAAGGATCGTCGTGGGCGAAGAAGGAGGTCAGCACGTCGACGACGGTGTACTTGGAATCGACAACCTCCTTGATCACATCCAGGCTAGGCTCACGGTGGTCCCAGCCGCTCTCACCGTAGCGGGACTCTACCACAGACGAGCGCAGGATGTGCTCCATCTGAGACGTTCGCTCTTCGAGGGACGGCAGAGAGCACTGGATCATAATCTCTCGCGCCTTGAGAGAGACCTTGGAGGTAGCTCGAGAGGAGAGCTCGGTCAGCTTTTTTAGCGACTCACGCAGATACTTGTTGATGTTGCCAACGTTGGGCTTGTTGGGGCGGTACTCCTCGAGGATGGCAATGGCCAAAGAGTTCTTTGAGCTCATGCGGCTGTGTGAGAGGACGATCTGGACAACGTTGGCCATGGTTTCCTTGTTCTGGTCTCGGAGCTTCAGGATAACGCTATCCTCCTGAGCTCGGCTCTGGAACAGCCTCTCAACCTCCCAGTAGGTCTCGAGAAGGTTGTTGATGACGTTGAGCTCTCGAACCTTTTGGCCGTCAGCGTAGCTCTCGAGCACCTGGGTAAGAGGCGCCAGCGTAGCCCTAAGAAGGTCGGCATCGCTCTCCTCCACATGGTCTTCGAGGAACTTGCCAAAGGCCTTGTTGAGGGCCTTGGCAGGGAATTCGCCATTGCGACCTCTGGCTCGCTCCACAATCTGGGTAAACTGGCTGTCCAGCTTCTGGGGCATGCGAGCGTGCAGGGCAGCAAACTGGGCGTTCCATTCGCTGTAAGGCAGCTCCGGGTCGCGAAGCACCTCGATGAGCTTCTTGAGGGTGTCGGCCATGATGACGGAGTTGTCGAAGCCGTTGAGGATGTTGAGCAGCACATTGTGGTAGAGGGTGAAGCGCTGGGCGGGCTTGGTGCCGACGACGACCGGGTCACCGTAGGCAGGAAGCTGGCCAACGAATGCCTGAGCCTGCTTGACTCGGCTGGGGTCGTCCAGGGCGAGTATACCGAGAATGTCTCCGGCCTCCAGAGTGGCTCCGGGCTGCTTGATGAGCTGCACAATGCCGTCCTCCTGCGCGACGAGGGGCATGTACATCTTCATGACCTCAACTTCGGCAAAGGTCTGGCCGGCCTTGATGTGGGCGCCGTTCTCGACAGAGTACTTGACAAGCTTACCAGGGCTGGGGGTTCGCAGCTGGGTGGGGTCGTTCTCCTGCTCGAGCAGACAGGTCTTGCTGTCAACCGAGAGACGAGTGGCGCCAACCTCTTCCTTCCAGTAGACGTTGTGGCTGTGGCCGTCGAGAAGGATGAGGAGACCACCGTCACTGAGAGCACGGACGCCGACAGAGCACTTGGAGCCGTTGATGAAGAGGTGGTAGGTGTCAAGACTGGCACGGGTGGCGGTGAACTTGTATCGGAAGCCCTCATAGATGAAGTCGATGGTGAAGACGGTCTTCAAAATCTCCTTGGAAGGCACCTGACCCTTTTCCAGGCCGGCCCGGTATTCGGCCAGCAAGGCCTCGCTGGTGATGTGGGCCTTGGTTATGGCACCGCACACAACCGCCAGCATGGTGTCGGGGCGCTCAGCGGTAAGGCGCTTGGAGATGAGCTCGTCCAGCCAGCCGGTGGAGATGGTGTTGTCCTCAAAGGCCTCGGTTTCGAGCAGCTTGATGAGATACTCGACGGTGGTCCTGAAGTCACCACGAATGCTCAGCTCCTTGAGAGCAATGACCATGTGTTTCCGTGACGCCTGACGGTTCTCGCCATAGGCGAAAATGTGGCCAAACTGACTGTCGGAGAAGCTGTGGATTCCACCCTGGGTACCGACGGAGAAGTAACCCCAGGCGTTTGAGCTACTTCGGAAGTTGAGCTCGTGCATGACACCGTTGGAAGGCTTGAAGCCCTCACCGGGGTCCTCGGAGGTGATACGGCAGGCAGTGCAGTGACCCTTGGGCTGGGGCCGGCGCTGGGACTCGGCAGTGCCCTCGAGCTTGAAATCGAAGTCGATCTCGCTCGAGGTTCGGGGATCCACTCCGTACAGCAACCTGATGTCGCGGATTCTGTGCAGGGGGATACCCATGGCAATCTGAAGCTGGGCAGCGGGCAGGTTGACGCCGCTGACCATTTCGGTGGTAGGGTGCTCGACCTGGAGACGGGGGTTCAGTTCGAGGAAGTAGAACTTGTCGTCGGCGTGCGAATACAGGTATTCGACGGTACCAGCCGAGACGTAGCCGACAAGCTGACCCAGTCGGACAGCGGCATCCTCCATGGCCTTGAAGGTATCGGCCTTGGCGATGGTGACGGGGGCCTCCTCGATAATCTTCTGGTGTCGACGCTGAACGGAACAATCACGGCCAAAGAGGGAGATGTTGTTGCCGTACTGATCAGCAAGCAGCTGGACCTCCAAGTGTCTAGCGTTTCCAGCCAGCTTCATGATGAAGATGGGCGAGCCAGGGATTTCGCTGGCGGCGGCCTTGTAGAGGGCCTCGAACTCGTCCTCGTTGGTAACCTTTCGGATACCCTTGCCACCACCACCCTCGGACGCCTTGACCATGACGGGGAAGCCAATCTCCTTGGCCTTCTCCAAACCCTCCTGCCATGAAGTGACGCAGCCCTTGGCGTAGACGTCGTCGGCGACGGTGACGATGCCCTTGCTGTCGATTTCTACAGCGTCAACGCCGGTTCCGGACCAAGGAATGCAGGGCACCTTGGCGTGCTGGGCGACGATTGTGGAGGAGATCTTGTCACCCAGGGATCGCATAGCGGATCCGGGAGGACCGATGAAGACGATCTTCTTGGGTGATGCGGCGAGGGACTCTGGGAGTTTTGGGTTTTCGGAGGCGTGGCCCCTGGTAGATTGCTTTTTGTCAGTCGACGGGCTCCATAGACGCTTGCTGTTCCATACTCACCAACCAGCCCAAACGGCATGGACGTTCATGCGCTCGGCAATGTCGACAATCAGCTCGACGTTGGCATAGTTGTGGTTATTTGTGCCGCCGGGAACCTCGACGTAGTGGTCGGCCATTCGAATGTAGTCGGCGTTGGCCTGTAAGTCTTCGGGCGTGGCCATGACGGTGAAGTGGATGGCCCTCTCGTCGCCAAACGTCTCGTAAGCCCATTTTCGAACTGATCGAATCTCCTTGACGGCGGCGATACCGTTGTTGGCAATCAGAACCTGGTTTTTTTTTGCCCCCGAGTCAGCGCCCAGTCTTTTCCATGGCAATCGCCATCATAATCACGATTTGCAACTCACGTTTGTGATGACAGTGTGACCGTAATGCTCGGCCACAAAGTCCTTGACCTTGCTGGCGGGGGCATTTGCCAGCCGGTTACCTCCAATGAAGTGGTCTGCGATCTTGTGCTTCTCGGCATAGGTGACGCTGCCATTGGTAACGGGCACCGTCCTGCCATTGGTGCCGTTCTGGGCGCCATTCGTTGACTCCGCCATGGCTGCTGTGCGGTTCTCTGTGTTGTGGGGGAGAAGAGGAAGAAGAAGAAGAAGAAGAAGAGGGGAGGAAGCGATGCAAGTTTCTTAGAATGAGGGGGAGGGGAAGTTCAGAGGCGGTCGGTGAAATCTGACGTGGATTCTGCCCGCATGAGGATCAAGTCGACATGAACCGAAGAACAGCAAGGCGAATTAAGACAGCTCACGGGGGTATATGCGGACAGCCGATTAAGAAATGTGGAGAGAGGATCGAATTATCGTCGTCTTTATTGTGGTTTTTTCCCAGCTTGTTGGCCCGCCAGGGAATGAGGCTGAAACAGGGAAAGAAACAGCAAAAGACGGCCGCAAGAGACGCTTTCGAAGAGGAGGAGGATTAAAAAGAAAACAGAGGAAGGGGATTTCCAGTCTTCCAGAGGAGAGGAATTGGGATTCGCGCGGGAGGCCGAGATAAAAGAACAAAAAAAAAGTCCCAGTATTGGAGGATCGACGAGGGGCAAGGGAAGGGAGGGGAGACCCCCCAGGGCAGGGGGTGTGCGAGAAGCTTTCGGGGCGAATTTTAGTTGGAATTACGGAGCAGCTTTTGGCGGCCTAGGCGGTGGCTCCAGGTGGCTGCACAGGGGATGCGGCCCTAGATCTGTTGGGGTCAGTGGATTTGGATAAGGTATAGCTGCAAGCGGGAATGTCTTTTGCCATTGAGTTTTCCGACTGTAGCTTTGGGCACCTTTTTTCTCTCTCGATTGGGCCGTTTTTTTGTGTGGGGATGCAGGGAAGAAGCGTCTTTTTTTTTTTTTTTTTGGCTTCTTGTCTTTTGTATGTATTTCCAAGTTTAATGATGCCGGTGGAGTACGGCGTACAAGTATCTATTCCGTTTTTTATGTGTACATGCTTGTATGTCTGCTAAGATCAAGACGGGGAAAAAATAGCCCATACCATGGTGATTTGAGCCTGATTATTATCTCGTTTCCGTCTTTGTTGTGGAAGGTGGGGGAATAATATGGGCTATTACAAAAGGTTGGGGTGATATCAAGCTGCAACCACTGGGCGATCTCAGACCCCGTCCTATCTGCCGGGAATCGATCGATCACCTTGACGCCAGGGAGTTAGATGTATGCTGTTTTGCTGCCGTACAGCGACTTCGTCTTATAGCCGCCGCTATTCACAGCCATCGCCATTGTTTCTATTTAGTATGGAACTTAATAGTCTACGGGATATACGGAGTACGTATACCGAGTTAGTGGTAGTACATAACACGGAATCCCAAAGCCCGGCCGGTGTCGTCACCGTCTTGGACCTTTCTTTTTTTTTAAACACGAAAAAGCACGGACTATTAATCAAGGCAATCAGAAAGGCCGAACGGGAAGCAGGCTGACGGGCAGCACCTCGTAGAAGCGGACAGAAGAACCAGGGATCGCTGGTATCTGACGCCTTGTGATTACAGCGTGACAACCCTGCTTACAGTGCATGCGTCTGCTTGCCTCCATCCAGCAAGGCGAAGGATGACGGCGCTGCGTAACGCGCCGAGGGGTCTAAAGACGGGGGAGGATTGAGGAATAGGAATCTGGGGGGAGTGCATGAAGAATTGTTATTGCTATTACATGTCTTGCCTTCATCTCCATCTCATATACAGAGAGAACTGGATGGACAACCATAGATATCAAGCGCTATATTACCGCGCTGTGGAGTATTTCCCAGATGCAGCCCCAGCCAAGATGCTACCCCATCTGAAAGCAGACATTGTGCGTCACTTGGAGCAAAATCCCTTGTACGGAGCCCGGCCCGAGCTCATTTCGCCTGCTTACAAGTCCCAGCTGAGGGATATCAAGATGGACATGGCTGGCCTCAAAAAAAAAAAAAAAAGATTGATCTCTTCTTGTCTCGGGCCCCGCGGACCGCATGAGCAAGGCAAGGGCATCAAAAAGGCTCCCGTGAAGCGGAAGCGAGCTCTCTCTCTCGACTGCTCCCCTGAACATCGCAGCAACGATAAACCCAAGACATAACAGAAACATCGTGGTCACCCATCGGATTTCTTTTGCTGGGACCCATATCCTCCTCAATCGCAACAAATTAAACATGCTGCAGGCTGCATGGCCCCCACCACCACCGCCCAAAAATGAGATTTCGGGTCTTAGCCTCTCTCCCGTCCCTCTCATTTGTAACATCACCGCGCTCTCGGTTCCCGAATCGGTCTTTTCGGGGAGACGCCCATCGGCGAATAATCAGACATTATTATCAAATGTAATGCACTCCGTACTGTACAGCGTAATATGCCGGATGTACGAGGTATCGCTTTTTTTTTTTACGCGTAGCAACGGGGCTCGGCAATCGTCGTTGCAATCCCGCCCTATCAGAGTACCAGACAAGATGTCACAGCAACACAACACATCACATCACAACAAACAAACAACAAAATGCAAGATAACGTAGCATCATCGCCATCACAAAGAACCATCAAACACCTCAAAATCAACAAAAAAAAAAGCCTAATTCACACTAGTTACCCATATCTCCTTAGTAAGTTAAAACCTACCCGCAGGTCCCTTCCACCCGGCTTCCCCCATCATTCTACTTTTTTTTTCTCTGGGCCGCCCCCCAATTGTTGAGTCCCACCCAACCACTCACTAGGTGTGTATTACTACTTTTTTTTCTCTCTCTCGTTCCAAAAGCTCCGTAACACTCGGGGGAAAGGCTGCGCCAACCGTCTCAGTTGCCGGTATATGGAGCTTCTTTCTTCCATCTGCAGCGCCTACCCGGATATTTCCTCTTACACAGTAGCCGCAGTATCTAGGTGACTTGGCAATCTACCGAACATAGCTTAGCATCTCTCTCATATGTACGCATGCATAATACCCAAGATCGCCGATTCACAACCAAAAAAAAAAAATACAGAAAGGCAAAAAAAAAACCCACACCCCCAACCATTACACCTCTCTTTTTTTTTCTGTTTTTTTTTTCAGGCCCGCCTCTCTTGCGGACCCCGCGCCCCCCCTCCATTCCAGCCAATCACGCCCCGCTAAATGCGCCGGAATGGCCCATCCCTCCCTCCGGACTCGCGCTCTCCGTGGCTCCCGCTTTCATCCTTTTTGTCTTTTTTTGCCCTTTTCTTGTTTTCCTCCTTTCGTCTAATATGTCTCTTCTATTGTGATCTTGAGACTTTGCCTAAACCGGATGGGGGGGTGAAGATGTTTAGATCTAGTCGGCTATAAGCGGAAAAAGTAGATTGCTACTTTACCGTAGCTGCCTACCTAGCCAGGAACTCTTGATTCGATAAAAGCCTCCATTACATCACCAGCAGCCCCCAAAAAAGGGGCCGCGTGCCCACGAAAGCAGCATGTAGTAATAGTAGCTCGTATATGAGAGATCGGATCTCACAATGGTCCTCTAATACTTGCGTAGGAATCATCCTCTCGGCTGCATCACGCTTAGGTACCCGAATCCTTCAATCAAGGACGCCATGCAAGCCCTCGGACCTGGAGGAAATGCACATGCCCCATCCCGGGCCGAGCCTCTTTCGGTAGCCCGATCCCATCAATCATCTGTCTTGTCTTTGTCATCTCCGATTCCAGTTCAGTGACATTTCCCTTCTTCACATTTCATACTTTAGTCATATGCGGAGGTAAAACAGTGTATCAATTTTTTTTGGTTATACTATCTTGATATCTAGGTAGGTATCCTTTCCCCCTCCAATGTCCCATCTCTCTCCTCTCACTCCACCCCTTCGTCCCCCTCCGCTCAGAAACAAATGAAAAGCAATCTATATAGAAATTTATGTTTAGTCTTTGCCGAGCTCAGCCCGTACCATCTCTTCATAACTTCCATGTGTGCGTGTAGTGTAGTGCCAAGAACAAGACTTCCATCCCCCTTTCTTGAAGGGAAAAGGAGTCGAGGTATAATAAGTAAAAAAAATAATAAGTGGGAGGCAAAGGCAATAACAACCAACCGTGCGTTTTACAATAAAAAACGAGCCCGTAATCATCATCAACACCTCATTCGCCTCTGTGATGCCATCAGTCACAGTGACCAAAATGCACCAGTTCCCAAAATACAGACAAAAAAATTGAACGCATGCGAGAACGGGGAAATAAAAAAAAAGGGAAGAAAAAAAGAAAAAGGAAAAGAATATTAAGGAAGGTAATATCTCGGAAACGGTTCGAATGTGCAATCTCAATGCGAGAGCTCATCTCATCAATAAGTCTCTCCCAAGTCGCCCAGTTTCCTGAATCCAGTCGTGCTGACGCGCCCTGACCGAAGGGGCACGCCGCCGCTGCTGGTACTGCCGTTGCTTAGGCTGATTCTTCTGCTTCCGCTCTGCCGTCTCAAGCTTGGAGCAGGGATGCCGGTACCTGGCATGGGAATTCCACTGCCTGGCGTTGGGATACCGCTGACGCTTGCCCCCAGATCATATCTGGAGAAGGTGCCTCGCCTACTAGGTGTGCGGTACTCGCCTTCGTGCTCCTCTCCCAGCAGGTCGATGCCGCTCATGCTGCCGCTCACACTACCAGAGTGTCCGCGACCAGTGGCGCCAAAGGAGGATGCCGGTCGGCCGATTGGGGTACGGGTCCCCGAAAAGGAGCTTCGTGAAATTGGCCGCGGCGGTGCCGGCATGTCATTGCGAGACGCCGGCCTGCCATACGATGTTAGACTAGACGCAAAGCTGGACCGCGAGGGCGGTCGGCTGACTTCCGACTCTGAACCCCGGCCGTTGTGCTGGGTACCAAAGGAAAGCCGGCTCACGCCAGACGTGCTGAGCCTGGGCGTGTGGCTAGTCTTGGACGACGAAGCATAACTGCTAGTGGGCGTCAAGTCGTCCCCGGTCAACGAAGAAGACGCCGTAGACTGTGTGGTGGCGCGCTTGCGTGAACGAACCGTAGAGGTGGGCACGCTGGGAGTCGCGACCACCAAAGGGGGTCGAGAAGAGGGACGAGGCGGAGTGCCGCCGTTGGGAGCGGGCAGCTTGGATCGCACCGAGTGCACCCTGGCCTCGAGCCGCTGCATCTGGGCCGTGAGCAGGCGGATATGCGACAATGAGTTTGACGCGGGGATCTTGTAGTTGCTGTTGCGCGATGAGCTTGGCTTGGTGGAGGGCGTCCGGAGAGGTGCGCCGCCGCCGCCGTTGCCGTTGCCGTTGCTGATTGACGGACGTCCGCCGGTGACAACCCGCGTGCCCGTCGAGGGACCTGATATGCTTCCACGGGCCCTCGAGCTGGCGTCCACCGATGGCAGCCGGGTCCGACGAAGAGTCGCAGGGACCGGAGTTCGGATCCGTGTAACCCTCGACATGTGCGCGGAGGCATCCGACATTGGTGGTGACGGTGGATCCAGCATCTCGGTAGTCGGCTCGCCCAGAGATTTAGTAATCTCGGGCGGTGTAGTGATGAGAGGCGAGCTCGCCGCCGAATCGACAGATGCATCCACGTTCTTGTCAAAGGTGGGGGATTCGAGGATCGATACGTCAGACGAGATGGTCGAGTGGCGAGATTCGTACTTCTTGACCTTGTCCTGCATGAGCTCCGCCTCAATCTTGAGCTCCGAGAGTTCCTCTCGCAAGCGCTGCGACTCGATGCGGAGCGCCTCTCGTTCCTGCTCGCCCATCTTGATCTCCTCCTCCATCAGGACGCCCCGCTCAACAGCCTGGTTGAACTTGGACTCCATATCCTCGAGCGATGAGGTGGTGTTTCGCGCTTGACGCTCGAAATCATCATTGGCGACCTCGGAGTCTCTCAACTTCAGAGCCAAGGTGCGATTTGCCTCTCGAAGTGTTGTAATCTCCTTTTCTAGTGAGGCCTGCGCAGAGGTAGTTTCTGCTTTAGATTCTTTGTATTTTCTCTGCGCAAATAATAAAAAGATTAGCCGCCGTAGCCGAAACATATAAAATGAAGCCAATGTGATTCGGAAACAGGGATAGAGTCAGACATTCCAAAAAAAAAAAAAAAAAATTCGGCTGATGTGTACGAAAAAGAAAAAAAAAAAGAAAAAAAAAGAGCGCATCTCAACTTACCTTCCATTCTTCCACCTCAAACCTAAGCGCATCCGCCTTCTCCTTCAGAATTCTCTCCTGCTTCTCCGCTCGTTCAATGTCCTTCTCCAGTTCCTGCTCCAATTCGCGACTGGACTCTCGGAACTCGGCTAGCTCTGACTCTAGAAGCTCGTATTGCGCCTTGTACCAGGACAAGGCATCTTCGGCGCCGGCAGCCTCGCTGGGAGGCGATGAAGGTGGTTCGGCCATGGTGGATCAAAGCTATGAGTTGGGTGCTGTCGTCCCTTCTCTTCGGTCTTTTTCCTCTCTCGCTGCGACGAGCCGTGTGGTCATGGAATGTTGTGCGACGTAAGATTTAAAAACAAAAAAAAAAATTGAAAATGAATGAATCGTTATTCTGCGGCTCGATTTCGCGAAAAAAAAATTTATCGGTCGTCGGGCGCAATCGTGAGTAATAGATGTTGAGACAAAAAAAAGGAAATGGCGGCGTGTAGCAGTTATAATCGTGGATCGTTAAGGAGTGTAATCGTCGGAGAGCCGGCGAGCCAAGGTGAGCCCGAGCTAGAGCAAAACAGCAAGAGAGAGATACAGAGAGTCGTCTGTAGACCAAATGGATTCTGATGGAAAGATCGAACAATCAAAGATCGGATGGCGGATCGCGGCGATGGAGGCCCGTTCACGAAGCCTGTTTGTCGCCGACTGCCTTCACCGGGGTCGTCAGTCTCATGGCCGTTTCAGCACGTCGAGGCCCCCCCCAGAAACAACCAGATCGTGCGCTCACCGATAGTTTGGAGGGGGATTTCCAGGCTAATCAAAAAGAATTATAGAGCCGTTTTTGTTGCGCTCCCCCCGTTTGGCGCGAGCAATAAAAGCCAGAAGCAGGAGCCGCGGCGAACGAGTCAAATTTCGCGAGGCGCGGCGTCGCTGTTCTGGCTGCGAAGGAGGGATCCGGGCAAAGCAAGCGTCCTCCCAAGCCTTACCTTTTTTTTTTCTATTTGCACCTCTTTTTTTCTTCAAAGACCTTACCTTGAGCCCTCACAGAGTCGAAGCCCGCAAAAGCCTGAAGTTGGCGGTTGCAAGTTGCATGTTTTGGCCCGTGACAATGTTGATGCGACACTCTCCTTTGGGCTGCATCAGATTTGGCGGCCGGCAGGGGACGCTATGCTGTTTGCGGCCTAGGGCATGCTGGCAGCCATGGGCAACACGGGCTGGAGGGGAGATTGGCGGCGCTGTCTTAGGCGGTTCCGGGCGTTGGGGCGCTGGAGTTACAGCGGCAGAGCCCCCTGTGGGTCACGTGGTGCGCCGTCGCCGACCACTAAGAACCACTGCAGGTCACAGGCCATGTACTCCGTACTTCGGGGTGCATCCAGCATTTCTGGAGAAAAGGACGCTGCGCTGTACCTTGATTCCCGGCCACTCAGCGCCTGGCTGAGCGTCAAACTGTGGGCTTTTGCCAGCGCATCCATGCATGCACGCCGCCAGCACGAGACGTGACAGGCGATATTGGAGGCATTCCGCAGCGTCTGATTGGAGACGGCCTCAGAGGAGCGCTGCAGGTAATTATTAGCATGTAAGGAATGATCCTCGTGTGCATGTCCCGTACGTCAGATCCTCTCTGGGGGGCCCCGTAGTGACATGCGCAATTCGCTGGAATGTAAACAAGTTGGACCCTTAGCTTAGCATGTTGGGAATGGCTTCCGTTCAGGTGACAACGGGGCAACCCATGACTACCTAACCTTGGGTATTAGTATTATTCCATCGCCACCCAGCACGGCTCCTTTGCAATGGCGGCATTAAAGGCCTGGTTCTCTTTTTTGTTTTTGTTTTTACCAACGCAGTAATGGTTCATAACAAACATCAGCCTGAATACTACCGGGAAAAAGTGCAGCCTTGTTGCCCAACAGTCTCGCTCCAGGGTAGTTTGTGCCTCACAACCGGTCTGGGCATACTGCGACGCTGGGTAGGTAATGATACGATTTTCTACCCATGTCTGACCATTTCACTGGCAATCACACAGGCACAAGTGAAAAAGTGAAACACGATTGAATCTATCATGGATTCCAAAATAATACATCGCTTCCTTGCGTCGCTTGGCTTGACTTTTTACCCATATCGTCTAACCTTTGACCTGGTAAATATCTACCTTACTAGTGCCCAGCCACGCTATCGCTACCTATAGACCTGAGTTGCCATACTTTAAATGCCCCTTGTCATAAAATTTTATAGTCATTACAGCCCAACTCGCCCTGCCTTGGATGGCTGGCTCATGCTTCACCGCTGGGCTCTAGTCTTCTTGGTGCTGGATGCCCTAGACCCAAAGTTATGCAGTCGCTCTCCAATCAGATACGCCTCGTCCCTCACACCCGCCGTCCACCTGTTCGTGACCTTGACAAGCCCGACGGCATGTTTGGCGAACATGGCGGCAAGTGCTGCTGCAGGGTAAGACTGTCTGTACATCACCGTCAGTCGTACCGCCTCAGCTGCGTCTCCGGCGGTAGACCCGCCTACAAGACCTCCGTGTCTGATAAAGAAGCCGGCCATCATCGGCGGGCCGAAGATTGCCACGCAAGATGCCATCAAGCCCGGGACGACAAAGGCTCGCGTCAGGAGGCGCACGTCGGGTCGCAGCCATCCGCGGCGCATGATGGATCGAACCGCCGTTGCAGCGCGGCTATCTGGAAACAGCGACGTAATCATCCGGCTCCCCAGCTTAAGGTACAGTAGCCCCAAGACCCAGGACTGGATAACGCGAACCGTGTGGCGATCGACC
The DNA here is from genome assembly GCA_003012085.1 of Trichoderma brevicompactum. Classification (NCBI taxonomy): domain Eukaryota; kingdom Fungi; phylum Ascomycota; class Sordariomycetes; order Hypocreales; family Hypocreaceae; genus Trichoderma; species Trichoderma brevicompactum. The sequence goes on along the minus strand of PXNZ01000362.1, from coordinate 97,025 downwards.
CCCTCATCCTTCAGCGTCGAAATCACCGTTGGAGGATACATGTATGTGTGCAGCGGGATGGTGACGTATAGTTCCATCAGCGTCGAGGTAAGCAGGGGGAACACAATTAGCAGGACAAAGTATGCATAACAGAGCTTGGCCAGACGGGAGCCGATGAGAGCCCCTCGTCCCACGGCCCTGCCCTCGAACACATCACGTCGTGCTTGGCGAGTCCACTTACGGATCGTCTCTCGTATGATGTGGTAGTGGAATATGGAATAGGCGACTGAGCCGAGCAAGAAGACTCCAATGCTAAAGGCGTAAATGTCATTCGTTCTGATGTAGTCTGGTATCAGCTCCTTGAATATTTTCCTGCCAAAAACCAGAGGTATAATGGTGAATCCCACGCCGGTAACAGAGGCAAAGAGCCAGATGAAGAGGATGAATAAAAAGACCCTTGCACGGAAGTTGGGGGGTACATAGACTAGTAGGTACTGGTCTGAAGCATAAAGGTCGTCGTCCACACGGCCATCCCTGCGGCGGTTGCGCTCGCTCACGGTCAAAAAGACCTTTTGCCCCTTGGGAATCTTGATACGATCTGACGCGGGGGCCCGGACAAACCTGCCGTCCTTGACGAGCTGCTGAGAGTCGACAAGGTGAGCTTTCCTGTGGCGGAGATCTCTCCTCTCTTCAGAGGTCGTGATTGGGTTTGGCTTCAAATCGCCGCCGTCAAAGGTATCCCGCCAAGTCTTTGGAACGATTTCGTTCTCTTCTCCGAGCTCGAGGAGGAACTCCGCGTAAGGAAACCTGCCGGCTGTGGCGCTGGGCCGGAGGTGCAGCACTCCTTCCTCGTCAATCCTTCTTTCGCCAAAGAGGAAATATGTGAGCCTGAGAGCTCGGGCGCATCTGCGGAACCACCAAGTGTACATGGTGTGCAGCGCATCGCTGGGCTTGAAAAATTTGACTGCGAGCGGCATGAGGAAGTTGTAGAAGAGCAGGTCTACCGGGAACTCCAAAACCGGCTCGTTTGAGGAGTAGTGGATGGGGAGCACGCCCGGCATGGTGAATGACAGGCCCCACACGACGCCACCAAGACAGACGATGACGAGAGCTCCGTACACAAAGGCAGAGAAGAGAATCTTCCTGAGCTGCGTTGTGAGGTTTCTCTCGAGCACGTCGCGGACCGGGTGAAATTCGGGGTCGTCAGGATCCCTAATGAAGTCTGCGAGAGGAGATTGAATGTTAGATGAGTGAGACCATGAAACTGCGGTGGAGCGATTAAAACTTACACAAAACGCCTGGCCGCATAATCTTCCGGCACATGGAAACGAAAAGGGCAAAGTGAAACATGTAGCCGGTGCCTATAAACCAATGCACAAAGACTGATGTCATGGGATACTTGCAGGTGAAGACGATCCGGCTCGTGAGCGTGGTGCCCTCGAAAAGGGGCAGCAGGGCTGCGTCGAGAAGGAGGCCGCAGTAAAGAGGAAAGACAAGCATCTCAATGCTAATAATAAGGATAACCTTCATGATTCCGCTGGCCTGCTGGAGAGTGTCGATGACGCCGGCTTCCCAGGCATGCATCATCGTGCTCCTTGAGAATGGGCTGCCCTTCTTCAAGTATAGTGCGCCGATCAAGAACATGGTGGCATAACCGGCCAGGATTGCCCAGAATCGATCCAGGCTGGACCAATGCGTCAGCTTCGGATCGAGTGCGGGCCATTCTTCGGCCATGCTCAGGTCAATAACCCACGAACTAGGTTTCGTAAGCAGGGACGAGAGTTTGACAGCAGTCTCCGAGGTGGAGCTGAGTACCGCCGTTGTCGTGGCTAGGATTTTATCAAAACCCACTGCATGAGCTGTGGTCAGACTATCGCTAATGTTGGAAAACACAGACACAATGTTGCCCTTGACGGTGTTGAGGGCGTCGTGGCTGACTGCGGAGAAGTTGTGAATTTCAGTCGCAGACATGGGGAAAAAGTCCTTGAAGAGGAACGTGCATATTCTTCCGGCAGCGCCAGTCCATAACCCCCAGGACATCTTCCTGGCCGAAACGATGTGAGCCTTGACGGAGCCGCCCATGACGGCCGCAAACATATCGACAACGTTCAACGCGCACCAGGAACCAAGCCCGCCGACGAGGAAAGTGGCATCTTGCAGCAGCTTTGAGAGCTCAAACAGCAGCCGCACAACTCGCATGGGGCTTGCAAGAAGCCAGACAGAGACACGACCAATGTTGTAAGGGATGAAGATGCAGCTGAAGATGGTGACAGACACAAGGACGGCGCAGAATATGGCATTTTGGAAAAGACCTGCGATAGGGCCACGCATGCCAATCAGCTCCATAACCCCTTCAAAATCTTCCAAATCGTCGATTGCTTCGGGATCAAATGGCGCCGCGTTGCCGTCAGCGGGAATACCTTCGCCGTCATCGCCATTGGGCCCTGCCGGAACGTCGACCCATGGATCGTCTCGGTCATCATTTGCGGCAGCCACTCGCTCAGCAGCCGCTCGCTCGGCGGCAGCCATCTCGATGGCGATGACGGCTCGTTGGGCAGCGACAACATCAGCAGCAGCAGGACCGACCTCTGCAGCATCTGGCTCGTTCATATTGCCCCACATAAAATCGGCGACTCTATCGACGAGACCGGCCGCTGGAGCATCGCCGCCATTGATGACGGCTTCCTCGGCGGCCCCATTGGCTTGAGGCGGTTGAATTTCAAAGTTACCTGCTGGGTGCCGTGCCCGGTAGTCCAAATCGTCGAAGACTGGATGGGGCTCGTGTAATTCTCTCGGAGGATGGCGTTGGTAGATGTCCCTATCCGGAAGACGTCTGTAGGCCTCTCTACTTAGATGGCTGTCATCCTCTTGGTCTTCGAGTTGGTTTGATGAATCCACGTCGGCGAGATCCTGCTCTTGAATATCAGGTAGGGTCTGAGACAGTCCATCAGGCTTGTCATCCGCAGGGAGGGCGTCAAAGGACCACGAATTGTTCGCCAGCGGGTTGACAGACCGTTGCTCTTGGAAGCTGTCAGACATTGAACGGGGTCTTGAAGCAGCACGAGATGAGACATCGTCAGCGGCATCTGAAGGACCCGAGATGTCGAGGTCTGCTGGTGTCGGGGACCACGCTGGCTCTTTGCCTTTCCAATTTGACGGAGATTGAAGGGTTTCATGGTCCGAATCGATGTCGTGCCCATGGCGCTCTTGGTCTTCCTCCTCTGCGGTAGACTCACTTGCAGCGGTACGATCGGCACGATCGGTATTATTGATGGTTGATCGCCTGGTGACCTCGACCCAGTATTTTAGTTTTTCTTGTAGACCCTCTTCTTCAATGATTCGTAGAATGTCTTGAAGGTCACCGTTTGCACGGCGATAGATTCGTAGATAGTCTTCAACAGTGGCTCGCTCTTCCGCAGCATCGCCGTCGTCGGCGCCTTCCCGTGCCTGAGAATTCAACTGGTCATTCTGCAATGATGTGTTGGTACTGGACGTGGGGAAGGGATCGTGATCGAGTATTGAGTGATTTGAAGAATCCGGAGTCAACGGTTGCTCGTCAGCAGCTGCGAGCCGCCCTGCCGGCATCGATTGCCAGTCTTGGTCACCAGCTTGGTCACTGTCTTCTAGGGTTTCGTCGTCTGAATCTGTTGGATCCGGGTTTGGCGGCAAGTCTCCTTGCTGGATAACGTCCGGCGCTGGAAGCGGGAAGTCATTTTCGGGAGCGGCAAAGGCGGCCCGCATGTTGATCTCCGGCTGCTGCTGAACAACATAGTCTCTAACCAGGATGATGAGAATGAACGAGATGATAACCAGCACTGTGATGACCTGCCCCTCAAGCACGGATACAAGAGCGCGGTTTAGACTGGCGCTCCTAGTAAGATTGCCAAGAATTGCAACATTTCCCAGGAGAGTCGACCCGGTGGTGGGCTGGCTGGCGTTGTTTGATGCTGCGGAGGCATTCGGCGCATGTGCCAGTTCACCATCGGAGGCTAATAATGGAGAAGTGAACGAATTGAGCAAGAATCGCACGAGGTAATCGGAAACGTCCTTGCCCTCCAGTTGGCCGACCACAGCCTCGACTTCAGCCGCAGACGTAGTGGTGGCAGCAAACAAAGGGCTGGCAGGACATGTCCCAATGGCCAGAATGGAGGAGGGAATCGCAGACATGGTGTTGTTGGTCTCGTTCGTCCGCGACATGAGGGAACCAGTGCCCAAACCCTCATCACTGATCCAGAACATAAAGGACCATACGGCTCTCATAAAGTAGGGCAGCCAGAAGACCCAGACACTAATGGCCACGGCTGCCCGCAGCCACACCAGCAGGTTGCGGAACAGGTATTTGGCCATGTGCTCGACAAAGATATGTATAGGCAGCGACTGAGGCATGTCTGGCGCGTACAGCTTGGTGAACCTGAACGGCGTCTTACACAGCTCGCAGTACTTTTTCTGGGAGTGCGATAGCCACTCCATCAGGCAGTCCTGGTGGACATACTTGATGCTGCCGCTGCATTTGCACGGGTAGAAGAGCGGCTCCGACGGCGTGCCTTCTCCACGACATATCCGGCATATCGCGGGCGCTGTGTCGTTGGCGGCGGCGCTGGGATCGTCGTGCCGGGTCGATTCTCGATATTGTTGGGCCGCGGGCCCGGCGTCCGAGATGGCGTCCTCCATGATGGACGCAGTGGAAGCACTGTGCTATCTGGAGGCTGCGATGGAGAGAAAAGAAAAGAAATGCCCACGGCGGGGGAGTTATCGAAGGCGGGAGGTCGGAGGAACCATGAGCATGAGGTGTCGAAACGATGATTGTTCGGTGAGGCAGGTTTGAAGAAAGACGGGCAGCCTTGTGGCGTTTTGGCAGCGGAAAGTCTCCACCCCTCTATCCTGTCTGCTCTATGCAGGTGTTCTGGCGGACTTGGCCTTGGTGCACAGCAGCAGGCCAACAGTCCTCTTCCAGGTTATTAATGCTTTGGCTTGCCGCAACCAAACCGGAGGGGAGAAGCGGGGGAAGCTCCAGATGCAGGGGCGGGCCGTACGTGAGGATAATGAATCGACAGAAAAGGATGGATGGGAGAGGAAGTGCGGATTCTCCAGGATTCAGCGGACCACGGAGAAATGCCACGGCGGGCGTCGGTGCCGTCTGTGCGTAGGTGAGCTGAGCTGGTAACGGCGAGGTACCTCTGGGTTGCGGGTACTCAGGTAGGCGGTAGGTTTGCGACACGCAGCTGCTCGGGTACTGGCTGACAATTTGGCGGCAGCGCGAAAACTGTATGATGGACCCTGTATCTCCGAAGTACAATCTACAGAGCGGGATCCTGCCCTCATAGAAACTTTAGGTATTCGCCATATTAGTAAACGCGCACCCCAATCAGCCAGCAACATCTTCAGCAAGGAATACGAGTACGCCGTATATGAGGCAAAGATGGATCTTGTATCACAGTAACAGTAGGAGATGGCATCTGCTCCATATGGCAAAGACGGCTGAAAAAAAGAAGAGGGAATTAAAAAAAATCACCGGCCCGCATGACCTCTACGACCTTGTCTTGCCTTGGTAGTATTTGGTATAATATGCATGTTTATTGCAGGCTTCCCCTCTTGCTTACCGTTTCTCAATGGTTGGGGCTGAGAAAAAGCAAGGTGAAGCAAATGCAACCCTGGACGGCTGCGGCTATCAGTGAATTGGGAAGACACTGAGAGGGAAGCCTCACATGTCAGATTACTTGTGATGTGCTTAGTTTTGAAAAGGGCATTAAACTCTATCTTGACACAAGGCAAAGTGCTCCGCACATGAATACAGGTTTGGTGATTCTTGGCAGGAATGCATTGTCAGCGCCTAAGTGCACGAAGTACGCTGTATGGAGTAATACATCTTTTAGCTTTGGCGCATGCCGGTTGCTACTGGCGCTTGTGGTTAACGGGTGTCTAGAGGCAGGAATTTGGAAAGAATTGAAGAGCATAGCAGCGATAATTCTCGTTTATTCTGTGATAGGGTAGACTCTTACGTCGACTGTGTGCTCCATACTGTCACTGCAAATGGGGGCTTCGTGCTGGCGTACGTGTACAAAGCAACTCTAAATCTGATGACGATATCGGCTGCAAGGTGGCAATCTTGTGCCACTGTGATGGCTTGTTGCTATCTATATCCAATGGAAGCTACGAATTGTTGGTGCTCAGTGGCCAGGATGCTCTTCGGAGCAAGATTGCCATATTTTGCTATTCCGATGCCGTACATGGACCATGTAAGACGAGTTGCCTAGGTACCTATCAAATCAAGAGCCAGCGGTTTGGCCTGGACGCACTCGATTTATAATTGCACATATCTACTGAACGGAGCGTTGTAGCGATCTGGACCACGTATCATCTTTCGCCTGGCCTTGGTTGGCCACACCATTCGTCTGATGATGGCGGATCTACGGCCTAGCGGCGCTGGGGGGGTCCAATAATCGTGTTGTTTCATGTATCTAAACCATGCGAGGCTGCTGGATCGCTGATGTCGACGGCAACCAAAAACAAGCTTCTGGCCAGCGCCGCCAGAACTGAAGGGGCGCCATGACGTGCTCGGGTGAAGTAATTGCCCACGCGTCTGCATCGGCGCACAAGTTGGGAAAAAAAGAAAAAAAGAAGGTAGAACGATCGTCTGTTGTTTGCGTGTTTGCCCAGATGGTTTGGTGTCATTCACGCCGGGTTATATAAAGCATGTCCATAGCAATTCAGTCACCCACGGCACCGCGATTCCGCACCCTTAAAACTAATGACACACGGGCCTCATCCCTTGAAGCAAAGCTCTCAAAAGTGTTTCGTGTCAAGCCATGTGCTGAAACGTCTTTTTTTGCCGTGATCCGCCTTCATCTTGTCCTTCATCGATTCCTGCGACAGAAATTCCCCTTCTGCTCTAGAGGTAAGGGAGGGTCCACCAAATTCGAGACTTGCCCCGCGGTACAATGAGGTACTTCTACAGGGATATTTGGGGTAGAGATACCTTGCCGCTACTTTACGGGGCTCCCCCATCTAAAGAAATGCTACCTGCTAGGCTGCATCACCACTCCACTAGAGATATGGTAGGTACCTCTCCTAGTACCTCTAGCCCATTGTCTTCTATCTTCTGAGCTGGCTTCTTTTTTTTTCTTCTTCCCTTTCCCTTTTTTTTTTCAATTTGTTCTTTGTCCAACTCTCCTCACCATCTGCTCCGTCGCTCTCGCTCCTCTCTTTGACGCCCATCTCCGACTGACAATTACTTCCAGTACGACTTTGACAGAGCGTACTTTTCTCTCATGGCCGAGTCCAGCGGCCTGAAGCCGGGCAACGGCTCCTCGCATGTGAACGGCAAGATGAATGGCCAGACGGCGAGCAAGAAACATGCTCCGCCACGGCGGCGCGGCTTCTTTGCTTGGATATTCGGCGCCATTGCCAGGTGAGTAGCTGTAACCCATCGCTTTACTCTTCGTCGGTCAATTGCTGGCCCTCTCGACGAGGCGATGCGCGCCTCTTTCTCCAGGTGCATGCTGTGCGTGCGCGGGGAAAAAACATGTGCTGATGACTGCATAGACTTGCGACCTGGGCCGTTATTATCACGCTTCTTTTCCGCTGCCCTTCCACGCTGGAGGAATGCGATCAAGACTCTCCCGTGATCTGTAAACCGTATTTCCAGGCCAAGGCGGCCGTCGCTCCATACACGCTGCCTTACTACGAGCAATACGCCGCGCCATACGTGGACTTTGCGAGGCCTTACTACGAAACCGTCGATTCCCACGTCCTCACACCGGCGCGCATTTACGCCGTCCAGTACGGTGCGCCATGGGTGGCCAAAGGCCAGGAGCAAGCCTGGGCTCAGTGGGAGAAGCATGGCCAGCCTCAGGTAGCTCAGCTCCGAGCTTTGTCCCAGAAGCAATATGAGCAAACTATTGCTCCGCATCTGGAGCGTGCAGGCGAGGTTGTTGGACCCTACTACGAAATCGGCCGGGCCAACTCCCTCCAACTATACCACGAATTTTTGCTGCCGACATACGAGCTGGTGCAGCCCTATGCTATTCAAGGTTACAATGCTGCTTCTAGCTTCACCACCGGCACTGCATTGCCTGCTGCTCATTGGACCTGGGCAAAGACGAATGCTTTTCTCAACAAGGCAGTGTGGCCACAGATCCGAGTAGTCTATGTCGAGAACGTAGAGCCGCAGCTTGTTCGCATTGGTGAGCGCTTGGAAAGATATAAGAACCGAGCTAGGACCAAGGTGCTTCCCGAGGTGACCTCTGCTACGTATGTGTAATCCCATGTTTCATTTCCCTCCTTCATCTCCTCTAACAGCGAGTAGGAAACGAAAGTCGACTACTGAGCCGCCACGATCCTCTTTCAGCAAGCCAGCGCCTCAGGGAACGTCATCGCCAAGCACGACAGCCTCCGAATATACTACCCCTACCCCAAGCTCCACCACTGAGAAGCAGCCAGCAGCGGAATCTTACTGGAACCCTGTTCAGGCCCCTCCTGCTGCGGAAAATGAGACAGAGCAGAGAAGGATCGCTCGTGAGATGGTGGCGCAGGATCTTGAGATGTGGCAGAATAAATTTGCTGCCCAGGCTGATGAAGGCGCTGCCGATATGGAAGATCGGATCGACGAGCTTGCGAATCGCATGATTGCCGAAGAGATAGCTTCAAGCGGCAAGCCTCTTGTCAAGAAGCTCCAGACCATAGTCCGATCAGAGACCGACCGTCTGAAAGCAAAGATCTCTAGTATTGTTGCGGAGAATGCTGCTGGCTCACTCGACGATGCTGAAGAACAAATCATTGGCGCCATCCGGTCTGCTGGCATAGCCATAAAACAAGCTGCGCAAGCAATCAGAACCTGGCGGGAGAAATATGACGACGACCTGCAGTACATGGTTCTCAAGGCCGCCGATGTCCATTTCCAGATTCTTGACGAGACTAGGAATCTTGCACTTCAACAGATTGGAATGAAGTGGGCTTGGGCCGACGGGGTCACCTATAAGGATTGGGCCAAGTATCACGAGTTGAAACAGACGCTCACTGAGTGGACTGAAGAGCTAAAACAACTCATCATCAGCCACCCTACGCTGCTCGAAGCGCAGGATGCTTCGGCGCAGGTTGAGGATGATGGTATGAGCATTGCTTCTACCGCTGCCAAGGAACTTGCCCGACTTAAGCAGGTGGCTCAATGGAAGCTCATTGCAAATGATGCTACCGATAACTTTGACTCCGAGGCGATGGAAAAAGCAGCAGATGCTGCGCAGAACCCTGTGGTGCCTGAAGACACAACGACCTCGGAGGATGATAAGGAAGGTGATGCTACCGTTGAGGAGCCGCAAGCAGAGATTGCCGATGGAGCTGATGGCCAAGATTCTCCCACGTCGGCCCCAGATGCCACCCCGGATGCTCTCCCAGATGCTGTCCCGGAAGAGGTAACCAAGGAGACAACTGACAAGGCCACGCCTTTGGAACCTGAATCAGCTGATAAAGCCATTGATGCCCCTACTGATGAGCAAACGTCAGATGCAGATTCAAGCGCGGCGCTCCCCATCGTGGAAGACGCAAGCTCGAATCTTTTTGAACATGTTGTGGAGCAAACTGACGACCAGGCCGAAGATCAGCAACCACTCACTAGCCAGACTGAGGAGAACCCGGAATCTGCCATTGACGAGGCCACTGAATCCGCAGTCGAGCCCGAAACGCCTAAAGTACTTGCCGAGCAATCTGAAGACGAGGAATCCAGCCCAGTCGTCTTGGAGGAGCCTCCTATGACCCCGAGTGCTGCCGAACCCTCCACCGAAACTGTACCAGAATCTGAGGCTGAGACCTCCGAGACCGTGCTTGAATCCGAGGCCGAAATCCTGGAAGAGGACGAGACTTCACCGCAACAAGACAAAGTGGCCTCGGATGATGATATCCCTTCCGTAAAGGCATCCTTCCTCGGCGCGGCCGCTCAGGTAGTTTCCGGCCGGCAACCCATCTTGGACGAGGACGATGAAACTGATGATGATTTTCTATCTAGCGCGACTAAAGCCGCCGAGGCAGCCTATTCCAGCGCAATTTCTTTAGCATCTGGCCAGTATTCGAGTGCAGTGTCAATTATTTCCGCGCAGATCCATGGCACCCCGACCCCGGCTGTTCAGAATCAGCTTCTTTCCTCAGTATCGGCCGCTTACGATCAGGCAATCGCTGCGGCCAGCTCTAAGCTCAAGGAGGTTGCTGATGCTGCATCAGCTGGAGTCTATGGCACACCGACGGCCACCAAGGCCGCCCCAACACTGGTAGACTGGAGCAAAGTGGAATCGATTGCCGCCGAGCGCCTCAATGAGGGCAAACTATGGGCCGAGCTTCGATATCAGAGTGCCCTGATTGCCATGGGATTAGCAACGGCGACTCCAACTTCAACCTCTGCAGCCGAAAAATATTACGAACAGGCCAAGCTCAACTATTACGCTGGAATCGGCATTGCGCATGACCGCTACAACAACTTCATCTCTGCTGCCTCTTCAGCGTGGTCCTCTATAACAGCTACACCAACCCCAACACCCATACCCCTGACCGACTCTGCGATTTCGATGGCTTCTGCTGCGGGCAAGGCTGCCGAGTCTGTCTACTCCAAGGCCACTGAGAATGTTGCTTCTGCGGTCGAAGCTGTGGATGAATCTATTAACTCTTTGCATGATGCCGCGGCTAACCATGTTTACAACGCGGGAGTGGCGATTGGTGAGACGTGGGGAACTGTTATCAGCCAACTGAGTATTGAGGTGTATGGCCAGCCAACCCCAGCGGCAATTGGATGGTACGACGGCCTGGTATCGGATGCGCGGGTAGCTGTGGCGAGTGCCACTTCGGCCATTGGTAAAGCTACTCAAACGGCATCGGCTGGTGCTGCGAATGAATACGAATCTGTGAGCGAGCTCGTTTCGGAGCTGATTGTTGGTCGGGAGGCGCCCTTTACAGAGAGTGTTTTATCAAGACTTTGCGCAGCGTATGCTACGGCCACGGAGAATGTGGCAAGCTTGGCAAGCGAAGCCAGCGTGGTTGCTGGGTCGGTTGGCGAAAAGGTTGGAAGCATTGCGAGCAAGGCGACCGACGCTGCCAAGTATGGGAAGGATGAATTGTAAGATGCCGATGGGGTGGGTGGTGCAGTGCTTAGACGATACCCAGCTTTTGTTTCTGTTTTGGTGAGGATGTCGAAAGAGTGTTTTTCTCGCCAACGAGTATGATCCTGACTGGGCGACGACTTTTGGATGTTTTCTTTTTCCTTGAATGTATTCTCAACATGAGCGGCCAACATGACGTACCTTTTTTCCTTTGTTTTGGGTGGTAGCAAACAAAATTGTGGTTTATATTTCCTATGTCCTGTTGAGAGAGAGAGAGAGAAAGAAAGAAAGAAGAAATGGACACCAGTTTCCATGTATTGTACGCTATATCTAGATGTCTACTAGCATTCCTTTTCTTTTTCTCCTTAATTTGTATCTTATCATGCGTCTGATTCTAGGTCATGTAAACGTTGCGTTTTAGTGATTGACATGACTGCTCCGCAGTAAGTCACATGAAACTTTTGCTGTGGTGTAAAGCTCCAGTCAAAGGAAAAAAAAAAGATCGCAAACATGGAATGATATTGCTCCTTATGGAGTGCAGGGGTCCAACTTTTTTTCTTACATATTTTTAACATCCCATGGTGGAGCGGATCAAGGCGTCCGAGGCTGTTGGACTACGGGGCCGAGGTGATGTCATTTGTTGATTCCCTTGAACCGAGGCTGCATGACGTTCAATCGGTTGGCCCAAGGGAGACAAGTGCATTAATCAATTTAAACGGCTGGGCTTACTAGAAGTTGCTAACAGAGGTATTTATTTACTTTGCTTGCGTTTGCTTGCGTTGGTAATGCGACGATGGCTTCAATTGGCTGGCAAAGCACGGGCGTAGTAGACAGACTATTGGCTTGTTGTCACCTGTCACCGGCTTGCTGTATGGCATGATGCATGGCAGCTTTTCTGCTTCTTTACTCTTCTCGTACGCCACATGTAACCTCTTTTTTTTCTAGATGGCCTGTCATGGGCCTTGACCCCACGCCCACTCCCCCAACTTATTGTGCGAGATCAGCGAGAGGCTAAAGCTTGGTTGCATTAGCCTGCAGCCTCTGCACCAGCGGTTTCTGTTTTCGATTGGATTTCATTTGTTTTTTTTTTCTCGCATAGAGGTCTGCTTGAATTTTTTGAATTGATGGAAAGCATGAGTTTAAGCTGTAACGTACTGTATGATCGTAAAATAGCTTTAGTCGTATTAGTTGAAGCATTTTCTCGCCGGAATTGGCATTGTGGGGGAACAACTTACATCTCCAAAAAATTGAACGATTGCAGCCAAACGGCTATTTTAACAAGAGCGCCATCCATGTCTCAAACGGCCGTCAAAACCCATCCCCAGCAGACGCTGACTGAACTGCTATTTTTTTTTTTTCACCCTTGGCAAGGCCTCGACCAGGCCGCTTTCAGAAGCTAAACCGACGAGCTTCGCCTTTTGATTGTTCCTCGTTTTGATCCACCGTAAAAGGACAGACCCGCAAGCTAAACTCGGGCTCTCCTCCACCCCCCCCCCCCTTTGGCTCTAAGAAACACTGCTGGATAAATACTAGCAAGCTTCAGCTCCTACATTCCTCTCAGCTTCTTTCTTTGCTCATTTGTACGACATAGAATTTTTGTCTCACTTGTTTTAGTATCTAGCTGATACACCCACCACAGCTGCTTGCCCCCCTCCCTAACAACAAACCATCTGTGCTGAAAAAAAAAGAGAAGAGAAAAAAGGAAAAAAAAGTCACTACGCATGGAATTCGTAGTCGAGTTCTTCTCTCTTCTTCTCAAGTCTATACGCTGAAAGAGTTGGAGCGTCACAATAAGCTGCTCTCTACTCTCTCCTGGTGCACACAGTCGGTGTGTTCTTTTTTTTATTTTCCTGGACCTTAGGGTCTTGGAGACGATTCGTTTCGCCAGTTGCGTGCGGAACCTACCTGTGAATTATACGTCCGGTTCGGTTTGGCTTGCCATTTCTACATCACACCAATTCTGTCTGAATCGGGTATATAAACGGAAATCGCTTCAACGAAACGTATTGGAGCAAGTTTCGACCTACCGCCATGGCTTCTCCAATCGGTCCTCCAGCGTACTCTGGCCATGAGAAGGGAGTTGGTAATGATCCGGGGATCAAAGGCGGAGCTACCACCAGCCGTGCAGAATCTCTCGATGGCATCCGTATTTCCTTGTCCTCTAGTGATACGAAGCGAAATACCACCCACCGGAAGCTCAAGGCCAGGCATATCCAGCTCATTGGAATCGGAGGTACCATTGGCACCGTTCTCTATGTGCGTATATAGTACAGACGTACACCCTCCTCTCATCCCATCTTCTCCCCCCTGAAAACCTGAAATTCGAACCACATTGAGTGCTTATACGTCGTGTGTCCCGTTTTCCATTCTTGCAGGTTCAAATCGGCAGGGGTCTCCTTAATGGCGGGCCTGGTAGTCTATTCATCGCCTTCAGCTTCTGGTGTACCGTTGTCCTCGCCGTGACGCTGTGCATGGCTGAGATGGTTACATATCTGCCCATTTCGTCGCCGTTTATTCGATTTGCCGGCCGTTACGTCGACGAGGCGTTCGGGTTCGCAACGGGCTGGAACTTCTTCGTCTTTGAAGCGGCTTTGGTCCCCTTCGAAGTGACGGCCTGCAATTTCATCATTCGCTATTGGACCGACGCCATTCCGACGGGAGCGCTCATCGCCATTGTCATTGTTCTCTACGCCCTCATCAATGTGCTGGCAGTGAAATGGTACGGCGAAACAGAGTTTTGGGCGGCCATTGGCAAGGTACTTCTCATCCTATGCCTCATCCTGTTCACCTTCATAGTGATGCTGGGGGGAAACCCTCAACACGACCGCTTTGGATTCCGCTTCTGGAAAGAGCCGGGATCCTTTGCTGAGCTGTACTACGAAGGCAACCTGGGACGATGGCTGGGGTTTCTGCAGTGCTTGATTCTGGCGGCTTTTACAATCGCTGGTCCGGACTACGTCTCCATGGCGGCTGGCGAGGCTGAGAACCCTCGTGTTGTGATGCCGCGAGCTTACAACGCCGTCTTTTACCGATTGTCTGCCTTTTTCATCCTGGGGTCTCTCTGCGTGGGCATTCTCGTTCCGTACAACGACAAGGAGCTGATTGCGGCCTTTGCAAGCTCCAAGCCAGGTGCCGCTGCTTCTCCATACGTCGTCGCCATGAATCGCCTAGGAATCAATGTCCTCCCGCACATTGTCAACGCCGCTGTCTTGACGGCTGCCTTTTCCGCGGGAAACTCTTACGTCTACTGCGCTTCTCGCTCCCTGTACGGATTGGCTCTGGAGGGAAAGGCGCCGAGGTTCCTGACGACCTGCACCAAGGCAGGCGTTCCCGTCTATTGCGTCGGCTTCGTCTTGCTCTTCGCGCTCCTTTCGTTCCTGCAGCTGTCGTCGAACACGGCCGTCGTGCTCAACTGGTTCGTGTCCCTCGTCACGGCCTCTCAGCTCATCAACTTTTGCGCCGTGTGCGTGTCGTATCTCTGCTTTCACCGAGCCCTCAAGGCGCAGGGCATCAGCCGCGACTCGCTGCCCTACAAGGCGTGGTTCATGCCGTACGCCGCGTGGTATGCGCTGGTCTGGACGTTTGTGATGGCGTTTGTGGGCGGATACACCGTCTTTCTGCCTCTGCCTGGGTACTGGAACATTGCGGATTTCCTCTTCTCGTGAGTTGTTTCTGCGCTATTGTGCTTTCTAGTGTTGGATATCTGACGTGGTTTTTCCTGATAGCTATTCAATGATTTTTGTATACCCAGTGTTGTATTTCGGCTACAAAATCATTCGCAAGACAAAGATCCACAAGCCGGAGGAAGTCGATCTCTTCAAGGACGTGGACGAAATTGAAGAGTACCAGAGAAACTACATTCCTACTCCACCAAAGTATGGCCTCTTTTATATCTGACGCTACTCATCTGCAATATTGACTAATTCTTCATCTAGGAACGGGCTCGAAAAGGTTCTCGACGGACTCTTTGGCTGATCAGAAGGAAAGTGGCACTCAAGGCTTTGGTTGGGAGGAAATACTGCTTGGTTGGTGATGGACTAGGTAGTGTTTTATTCCCAGCTTATGTTTTGTATATATTGTAGATGGACGCTTGAATCTACATAATACAACATATATACTATCGCTAAATCAATGTGCTGTTAATCATTGCTACATTGCATCCAGCCCCTTAAATGCTTGTCCCTACGTCCCTGCTTCGATAGCCCTCTCCGTTTAATACTTTCTTCTCCTGCTCGATAAACGCATTCGGAATCCCGATGCCTATACCGAAAAACACAAACAGCACCCACTTCCATCGAAACGGGTTAAAAGCCACGCAGAAGACAAACCACCAGACCAACTCTAGATAAGTGAAGAAGTCAAATGCTCCCGTAGGGCCAAGTCGCTTGAGCGTGCGTGTCATGTCGATCCAACGCTCCATCCACCACCTGCTCGGTCTTGTCAAGGGGTCCAGCAGAAACATGAGGAGGATGCGTGTGTAGATGCCAATGTGCCAGTTTCCTACAGTGCCAATACCTTCGACAAAGGTTGCGTTTATGGCCGAGATGGAAGGATGCGCCGGGGGAAATGTTTGTAGATACCAGTTTGGCGGCCCGTAAGGATCTCTAAAGCAGTCATCAGGGAGAATCGCCAACGAAGGTCGCTTGAATCCAGTCGCCATGACGACAATGTCCGCCTTGATGAGCTCCTCGTGGCCGGGACCGCCTTTGGGGACGCCGCGAGAACGGCGGTTGACCATGACGCCGCGGCTATTGAAGCCTTGGATGTCGCCGCGCACCCATTCTGCCTTGCCCTGGCGGAGCTTATCCATGACGTCGGAGTTGACCATTGGCGTGCCCATGAAGATGCCCTTGTCATGGGTAGGAGCCAGATCTTGGAGATCCCGGTAGAAGAACTTGCGGAGGAGAAACTCGGGGATGAAGGAGAAGAAGGTTTCTTGGCCAAAGATGTTTAGGCTGAGCAGCGTGTCTACAACCATGTTCCGCGGGATGATCCATTTGTCGGATCGAGAGAGGATGGATACCTTGGCTGCGCCGGCAGCAAAGGCGAATTCGAGCGCTTCTACGGCTGATGCGCCTCCTCCGATGATGGCGATGTGTTTACCCTTGGCATCTTTTCTATAATGGATAGGTATTAGCAACCCATCTCACAAACATTATATTGAACTCTTTCAACTTACCCAGTCAGATCACTAGAGTGATAAATCTCACCCTTGAACTTGTCCATGCCAGGGATATGCGGAATCTTGACATCGCCACAAGTTCCAATCGCCGCAATCAAGCCGTCGAACCGCCCCAGTGACGGGTCGTTGTTGACAATCCACCGAGTCTGCTCGTCTTGCTTGAGGCCCTTGACCTTGACGCCAAACTTGGTCTTGTCCTCCAGGCCGTAGCGTTTCCAGACTTGCTCAATTTGGTCGACGATTTGCTTGCGGTTGGGATAGCCGCGCTCCCATTTGACGGAGGGGTGGAAGCGGTACATGAGAGAGTGGATTTGGAGGCCGGATGTGTCATTGACTCTCTATTGTAAGTATGCCATCAGTGATTCGATTCATCTTTGAGTTTATAACAGCCATGTATAGAGAGGATATCTTACGCTCCAGATACCGCCAAGGCGATCTCTTGAGCCCGCCTCAAAAATGGTCACGTCAAAGCCATGGCCGACGCAGTGAGCCGCCGCCGAAACGCCCGTAAGTCCAGCACCAATAATGGCTATTTTCGGACGATGCAATTGCCCATCTTGTCGGGGAGCATTGGGAGAGAGCGCCGTGTCAATAATCCATTGCAGCAGCTGGTAGAGGAATAGCAGTGGGTGAAAGAGCGGATTCACGACGCCCGAGCTTTGAGGCATGATTGTGGTTTTCACAACAACCGTCGTCAATTACAGTCACGCAGATGAAATGTAGATAGAGAGAAGCAAATTGGTAAGAGACTTTACACTTTAATATCATTTCATCCATCTTATTCAAATCTCAGTTCAATTCCCAAAGCAATCGTGATGGTGACGTCACGGCACCAAACCAGCTCCCCACATGGATGAACTCATCGATCCGTATCTGGAAATGATGATTTTAATGTGAGAATAGGGTGCTTCCTTTTTTTTTTTTGCATGTGATTGATCTCAGCGCCTCCGAGCTAGCAAGATGGGATCCCTGAAACAAACCACCACAATGAGAGTTCATAACGCCCCCAGGGTTTTTACGCTTTTCCATGCACTTGAAATTCAAAATTTCTTCATCGTCAATAATTTTTGCGCGTAAAACACCATAGGCCATCATCACCATGGAGAATCCAGGTATTCCACCTTATCCCATCTCATCTTCTCTACTCGTCCATCTCATATCGATAGTTACTAATATTAAATTGATTAAATCCTCCAGTCCAAGAAATCGCCTCCGTCATCGACACCCTCACAAAGGGCTCGCCGCAGCAGCAGCAAGACACTCTCAACACCTACTTCCTCTCCAACGCATCCTTCATCCACCCCTTTTGTCGCGTCCCGTCCATCTCAAAGGGCTCCATCCCGCTCGCCAGGGATATCGACTCGCGCTGGCTCATCCTCGGAATCTATCGCTGGTACCGCACGCTCAGCCCGCGGATCAATCTCACGGTTGATTCGTCTGGTAGGTTTGCCGAATCTGCTTGTCGCGAGAATTAGCGGTGTACCATCTTTGTGCTAACCTGGAGTCGTAAAAAAAATAGTATTCGACCAGCGCAACAGGACTCTTTACGTCTCCATCCGCCAGACCTTTTCTATATGGTTCATACCCTTCCACAGCTCATCCGTGAAGCTCCTCTCTGTCCTGCAGCTCACGCAAGGATCCTCGTCGGAACCGGGACAGCTGGCACCGAAATATCTCCCTGATGGTCGGTCGTCGTCTGCACTAGCTGGTCCAGGACAAGAGAGGCTGCGGTATTACATCGCCAGCCAAGAAGATTTGTATCAGACAAACGACTTTGTCGCGTTCGTGGTGCCGTATTTGGGGCCGTTGTTTGTGTTTTTGTGGCAGCTGTATAGCACGGGTCTCTCAGTGATTGGGTCTCTTTTGTTTTTGCCCTTGTATTATTTCATGAACAGCGGCCGTGCGAAAGCGAGGAGACGGGCGTAAAAGGGCGTTTGACAAGGAATCTTGCAACTGTATAGACGTTGGGTGTTTAATTACAAAGTCCCATGATGGCTTTTAATGTCGATTTTTGCGCTAGAGCTCAATTCATTCTCTTCTTTCTACTTTGGGGCTGTTGTCATGTTTTATACCCATGCCTATCTGATTGTAACAGCATGCAAATGAGCTGCCCATCTCACGAGCCGAAGCACAATAATAACAGTCATGAGCATTTCTTCATATCATATCAGGGTATATTACCAGCCGCTGGCTCATGCAAACAATGCCAAGGTCATATCTCTTCATTCCATAATACCCTTTTAAATCCATCAAAACTCCAACATGTTAACCGTCAAAACGCCAGATGAATGCCCCGAAACCCCCGATATACATATTCTGCAATCAACAGCCATCTACACCTATACTTGGATCATTTCTCGCCGCCGGGGCCGTGGTCGTGGTCGTGGTCTTGCGGGGTGAACATGTCGAAACTCGAAGAAGCACTCGAACCCGCCCCAGATGATGAATATGAATCTCCATATCCTGTTTCTCTCAATCAGCGACCGCCATGCTTGATTCCGCGGCCCTGTGCCAGAAAGTCTGCGCAAATACTTACACGACAGCAGTGAGCATCCACACCGCAATGGCCAGCATCCGGTTCTGCGAAAAGCCTTCTCGACTTATAACATCGGGATCTCCGTCTCCGCTGGTGATTTGTGGCGACGAGTCGCTCTCGAGAGCAGCAAAGCCGTCGGCCTGGTACGTGTAGCGCGAGAAGATGATCATGACGATGCCGCCGAGCGAGATGGCGAGGGAGAAGAGATCGTGGAGGAGGGCGCGAGCAGGCGTCAGCGGTCGGAAGCCGAGGGCGCGGTCGAGCTTTGCGACGACGGTCCATGAGTCGTTGAGGATGGCGATGGCAGACTGGAGATGAATCAGGTCAGTGATAGATATCCTCAGTGTTTTATTACAAAATATGCGACACTACTGCTATCGCCGCCAATGATTGTGATGATAACAATGACAATGGTGATGATAACATCGACGTCACTTTCAGAATCTCAACACTCACCCCCACGAGACCAGCTGCAATGGCACCGCCCTTGTCAGACCATTGGTTGATGATAAAGGCCAGAATCACCAGCGTCGTGACGCTCGTCATCCAGCCCACCGCACGGGCGACTATCTGGACGATGCCATAGGAGCTTGGGCAGTAGCTTCTTGTCATTTGGCTAAACTAAGGTGGAGACGATGGTGAGCGTCGGCCGTATCGAATGAGTTTTCGAGAGACAGGGATCAAGAGGCTGCTGAGCGCGGGTTCTAACGATGGCGCATGAATCGAGCAGATGAGGGAAGAAGAAGCTTTGAGAAAAAGAAGAAGAAAATAAAGGGAAAAAAAGAAGAAGAAGAGAGAGAAAAGCAAGGCTGACGTGCCCGGGCCTTTGCACAACTAGAGGAGGAAGAGAGAGTAGAGGGAGGGGAGAAGCTGAGAAAGACGCAGAGCCAAGGCCGCCTTATCGCGGGCAGGCACTTGGCGCACAGGCAAAATATTGACCTGTACTCGTAAGGCGTCTGTCAAATCGTAATGGGAGCCGCTTTGGATCCCACGTGAGACGCAGCTCGCTTTCACACGTTCAAGGTGGGATTGCGAGCGGCATGTAATCAAGGGAATGAGAATATGCAGGCGGGGTCTGTGCGTTTTGGTGCCTTTTTTGCGAGAGATTCTTACTTGGTCGGATTGGGTAGGTGATGATGGTGGTGATGGTGTTGGCCAAGGCAAAGGACAAGACAAGACAAGACAGGCCAAAGGGAGGAGAAGCAAGAGGAGAAGAAGAAGAATGGATGATGGCAGCAGCAACAACAACGACACGTATGAAGAGGAGAAAGAGATTCTGAGCAAATGGTGTGGCTTGCGGCATTGTTTGAGGATACGAGCCAATTGTCTGGCGGCAAAGCAGCGTCAGCGAGCCGCCATGATTCGATGAAGCCCTTTTACGAGGCAGTCAGCAGATTTGCTCGTGTCTTGCCCGCATCTGGCTTCGTTCGCTTTTCTTTTTTCAGCTTTTGGGGGCCAAAGAGTGCCGCCCGCCCTCTTTTTTTTTTCGTTTGTTCCCACCTGCCATCGGATCTGCCTCCGTATTTAGGTGCTGATGATCTATTGCCAGAAAATACGGGCAGTTCATTCGTGACATGCTGTCTAATACGAAGTACTACATAATACTCTGTATTGCCCATCTGGATCGGCGGAGCACCCTGTTCGCGGAATGCCGTGAATGAGTGACCCGGAATTGATTTGAAAACCAGAGGCTGGGGAATGAATTACTAGTAGAGTCGATAGCCGCTGTGCCGTGCCAGGGTATGGAATAGTGGTAATAATATTTTTGAGCCCAAATTGCAGCCACTGGCATTGATTGATTGTGTGGTGGAGGCGCCTGTGCGAGATGATGCAAAGCTCCGGGGAACAAAGCTTTCCATCCCGGGATCTGGCATGCGATTCAGTTCAATAGCAACCTGGAGAGATGCATCTCAGATTCATTAAACCTAGCCCTGGAGTGGCAAGAGTTTGGAAAATTGCTTGTGTCTCTACCTCAATGTTAATGATGATGCTACAAGATCCCCCTCGGCCATTTTAGATCGCGAGGCCTCCTCAGATTCCTCCTCACCCTCCCCGCATTTAAGGCGCCGGCCCGTCAAGGACCGTCTCGTTTAGTGCTGTGATTTTGGATTTTAGCTATTGGATCTGGTGCTTGTAGTCAAGCCATGAATCGCGTTGCATGCACTGTGGGCTGAGCTTTGGGCATCTGGACATGTATCTGGAACTCTCTGATCCCCAGCCACCCAGCCGCAATTGTTGAGAGACACGGGATGCATGTCAGAATTGAATTGTGATATCGATGGACTGAATGTATGGATTGATAGGCGTTGATGCACCAGAAGACGAGGCCCAGTCCTGTATATCCACCAAGGAAAATTTCCATGTAGGTACTAATGCCTGTATGATGATGCGATGCATACTCCATACTGAAAGGAAGAAAACAGAGTCCAAGATGGGCCGTTTCCACCATTCACCCTCTGCTCCATACACACAGAATCACATTCGCTGTTCAATACGAAGCACACATATATATGTTTGTATATTCCATTAAAATCCCAACTCAAGGCTGCGCATGCGCATTCAATATTCTTTAAATGCACTGTACTGTGTGGCACAAGCGGCGGCAGCTTTGGATACAAGCACATCGTTCAAGCAGACAGACTGCATGTTCAAAGCGAGCATGTCATTTATTCACCATTCATGCGTCAGGCAGAGAGAGTCCATCCCCAAGGAAAAGTGCGGCCTCAAAACCCACGCTGAGAGGCGAGAAAATCCTCCACTCTCCTACATGAAGCGCTTCATTTTAGCCTGCACCTTGGCCAAACGTTCCGCGGATCCCGCATCGCAGGTTGATGCCATTGAGGCCCAATTGCAATGCATAAAGCTTCACCGGTTTGACGTGAATTTGCCTTCCCTCTTTTCTGCTCTGAATCTCTTCATCCCGAGTCTCTGTCCGTTTGCTCCAAAAGCACAATATTCACCTCGGTGAAGGGTGGATCTGGGCAAACGAATCAACCAAATCTGAAACGCGGCCAACGCCAGCTAAACCGGGCACAGCCTTCGAATCCACCCTACAGCTACAACTAGCTGCCTGAAAGCCCGAATTCTGGACCAATCAGTCCTATCCATTTTCTTTCAATCCCTCCTCTCTTTGATTCTTTCTTTATTGGGCGAAAACGGGCCAGTTCGTTTGGCATACCTTGGATTCACATACCCAGTATATCGTGCGGACAAACGAAGCCCATGGACTTGGCTTTCTCACAGAATCAACCACTAGGAATTTTTAATCACCTAAAATCCTCTCCGTCTACGACTATCTGTTTCCGCAAAATCCATCCTCAGGCCTCAATTCGGAGTTAAGCCTTGTTCTCCCACCGCCTTCTTAGGACAATGGACGACGATAGCAGGCACTTTAGTGATCCCAAAATGCTCCCCAAGATGAAATCCGAGCTCAAGAATACTCTTCGCCCTCGCGAGCAGCACATCTCAAAGAACGAGCAGCAAATTGCCATGCGGTTGCGGAAACGAAACCTGAATCCCGGCCACAGCATCAAGCAGTTGTTGGTGGACAACCAAGTTGGTACGACGCCCCCCCAACCTCATAACAGCCTTCGAATGGGCTACGACTTCTAAAGGAACCTTTACTGACACACCAACTAGGCATCGTCTTCAACCTTGTAGCTCTCCTCTTTCTCAGCCACCTGATTATTCCCAAATCCCGGGTCTACACGAGGCCCTTTTTCAAGCTCTCGCACTACAATCCCGCCACGGGAAAGTACGCAATTGGCCGTGACGACTTTTACTATGTGACTTTCTATCTCGTTCTCTTCACCGGTCTGCGCGATGGCCTCATGAGCTACGTTCTCAGCCCCTTGGCGCGGCGCTGCGGCATCTCCAAGGAGCAAGATGTGGCGCGGTTCGCTGAGCAGACGTGGATGATTCTCTACTACTGCCTCTTCTGGCCACTTGGTGTCGTATGCTTTTTCCCTTTCCTTTGATACTATGGATATCACGTCCAGAGACTAACTGACGGCAGTACCTCTGGTACTCTTCTCCCTATTATCTCAACATGGCCGAGCTCTGGACAGACTGGCCTAGCCGAGAAATCAGCGGAACCATGAAGTTCTACTTCCTCGCCCAGTGGGCCTTTTGGCTGCAGCAGGTCTACGTGATCAACATTGAGAAGCAGCGCAAGGACTACTGGCAGATGCTGACGCACCACCTTGTCACGATTGCGCTGGTTGCCGCGTCGTACGCCTACCACTTTACGCGGGTCGGCAACCTGATTCTTATCATCATGGATATTGTCGACATTGTCTTTCCGGTAAAGTCTATCCTTCCTTTCCTATTCTGCGAAAAAAGATTTTCTGACCGTTCTGCAGCTCGCCAAGTGTGCCAAGTACTTGGGCTACACTACCCTCTGCGACTATCTCTTTGGGCTCTTCGTCGTCGTCTGGCTCGCAACTCGCCATGTGTTTTTCCTCATGGTCTGCTATAGCGTCTACTTTGACTCGCCCGGCATCATCCCGCGTTCTTGCTTCCAAGGCTCCATGGACAACCTGCAGGGTCCTCTGCCTCATCCCGGCGGATGGTCCTGGCTGCTTGAGCCGTTCCGTGATCCAGAGGGCATGATTTGCTTCAACAGCCACATCTTTACCGGCTTCTTCACGTATCTCGTTGCTTTGCAGGGCATCATGATGATATGGTCTTATGCCATCCTCAAGGTCGTGGTGCGAGTCGTCAGTGGCGGCAACGCCGAAGATATTCGAAGCGACGACGAAGAAGTCGACGAGCTCGAGGAAGACGAGGCTGTCGATTGGGAGTATTCCGATACCTGGGCTGAGCCTGGATACGAGTTGAACCCAGAGTCTGGACTGCTAGAGGAGGAAGCCGAGGTGGATGACGGCGTCGTGAGGGCCTGGGAGCGGCGGAACAGGATCTCACCCAAAAGGGGCGGCAGCTCGAGCGGCCTGCATCTTCCTGGTCAGAGCGATCGTAAGGAGTTTCTCAACCGGATTGGATGCGAGAAGCAAATCGACTGAACGGAAGGGGGGGGAGGGGTCATACCACAGGCGGTGTGGTTTATGGGAAATTGCATGCGTTGTGCGTGCGTTTGGTTACACGTTTTTGACGATGATGAAACAGAAAAATGGCTTTTTGATTTTTGTGTGTTTTTGCGCTCGATAGACACTAGATATGAGTTGGTGTTTATGATTTCGCCGCGGGCCTGGATTTTCTATAGTAAATGATACTATGGTACTATGATTCCAACGGAATGTATGGTGACTGAATTGTTTCTTCTACAAGCCATCGACTCTCGGAGAAGCGGACTGCACCTCCCACCCGCAAACTCCGTAAAATCCTTTCATCACAGCTAAACGTTATAGACGATAGCTTCGTGGGGATGTTTAATCTCCGAGCATGAATCCTACGCGCACCAAAGGTAATCAGTATGAATCTTCATCAAATCTTTTCGAGATCGTGAACCCGCGGGCCCCGAGTCCCAGGGGGCCTCCAGGGGAGGATCTAGTCTACGGCACGGAGAATTAGCATGGATAGGGCATCGAGGCCTGGAAAAGGAACCGTTTAGCGTCTCGGGCCCTGAATTCTGGACGGGCCTAGAGCAAATGTTCCGATGGCATGTGCCTGAGGTGAATTGGTGATATACGTGTATTGGCAGATAGGCTGGCGACGGGCTTTGGTGGAGTCGAGGTTAATGGTGGAAGCCGCACGTGCGGGATGTTTTTTTTCCCCATGATGCATATTTGTTGCTGTTGATGTGAGAATAAATCAAATCATAAAGTAGCACTTTGAACCACGGTTATAGTCGGCAGATTGTATCTTCATCTACCCTTACGTGTGGAAGCATTTCCTACTTTTTTCTTGTTCGGGATTCGGATACAGGGCTGTCGAAAGACGTCATCGTGTCGGCGTGAGAAATGCCGGCAGCACAGGTAAATACGGTACTTGGGAATACCCAGGCGGTACCTTCGGCGACTCCCAGCTCTTGGCATCATTCCACCCAAAGCAGCCTAGACCTGCTGTCTAGTAGGCCCGTTTCAGCCCGTTTTGGCTCATCTGACAGCCATCTGAGCTTAAGCTCCAAGTACCCCTCCGGTCACTCTTGGGCACACCACCCCGCGGTCTCTGTCTCTCCCTTTAAAGCCTGCAGCTGCCGCAAACTTATTCCACAACACCATCACCACTTCTTTTGCTTCTTCTTTTTGTTCTTCATATCAAAATCTCCCTCCTTTAGCATCCTTTGCCCTCCTCTCCTCGCAGCAATGGCTCGGCACGACGCCGCTCCGCTGCTCAGCTCTTCACCACCGCCGTCTCAGGCCAACGGCGCCGTCCGTCGACGCCCTCAGAACCAGAATCAGCAGCTTCCCGGCACTACCGACATATCCGCAGCTGCTCCCAATGGCTCTGTCTCGCGCCTCTCGACGGACAAGAAGAGACGACGAAAGGCCCGGTCTCTGTTCCGGCGGTTTGCTCGCTTCTCCGTCAAGCATACCTGGGTCATTCCCATGATTCTGCTGATTCTCATCGGTGCCGCCTATGCCGTCAACCCAACTGAGTCCAATCCCATCAGCCGCTTCATCTTTTTGTCGTACGAGCAGCCGAATCCCAACGCCCACCTCGACCCGACGCTGCCTGTGCACTATGGAAAGGGCCTCTGGGATGTTGCCTTTGTGTCCTTTTACACAATTGTGCTGTCCTTTACGCGCGAGCTCATGATGCAGGAGCTGCTGATCCCGCTGGGCCGCATCAACGGCATCAAGAGCAGGGGCAAGCAGCAGCGCTTTGCCGAGCAGATGTACACGGCCTTTTACTTTAGCTGCATGGGCCCGGCGGGCATCTATGTCATGAGCCGTAGTCCCGTGTGGTACTTTAACACGCCGGGCATGTACGAGGCCTTCCCGCACCGCTCGCACGAGGCCTGCTTCAAGTTCTACTACCTGTTCCAGGCGGCGTACTGGGCGCAGCAGGGCATCGTCATGATGCTGGGTTTCGAGAAGCCGCGCAAGGACTACAAGGAGCTGGTGGCTCATCATGTGGTGACGCTGGCGCTCATTGGCCTGAGCTACCGCTTCCACTTTACGCATATGGGCATTGCGGTGTACATTACTCATGATATTAGCGACGTCTTTCTTGCTGTAAGTGTGAAAAGATGATATTTATATCCTTCCTCTCTTTAATTGAACCAGTGCTAACAAAAGCCCTTGCAGCTGTCCAAATCCCTTCACTACATCGACAGCCCGCTGGTGGTGCCCGTCTACGTTGCCAACATTTTTGTGTGGTGCTATCTCCGACACTACATCAACCTCCGCATCCTCTACTCTGTCCTCACCGAGTTCCGCACCGTGGGCCCGTACGAGCTCAACTGGGAGACGCAGCAGTACAAGTGCTGGATCTCCAACATCATTACCTTTGGGCTGCTCGCCTCGCTGCAGGCCCTCAACCTCTTCTGGCTGTACTGCCTGCTGCGCAGCATGTACAAGTTTGTCGTCTACCGCATTAAGAAGGATGACCGGTCCGAGTCGAGCGGGGAAGAGGAGAATCAAGATGCCGAGCCGTTGCTTGAGGGCACTGGCGATGCAAGAACTGCTGCGAACGGTTCTTTGTAGGGGCATGTGACCCTTGAGGCTTGAATGCTGGTTCTGCGAGAATCAAAATCGATTGATCTTGTTTATTCAATTCTTAAGATTGCATCATGGCGAAACAATCTTTTTTTTACCATTTTTACCATTTTCAACATTTTCAACTTTTCTATACTCAATTTAATCCATGGCGATGATGATTATTACGGCAACGAAAAAAAGGAGGACTTGAGTTCTTTCTAAGGGGGAGTGGGAGGGGGGACTGTACATCTGGGAGTGGCATTGCACATACTCCGCAATTGCATATGCATGAGGCTTAAAAAATATCTGCTTTTTCTTTCATTTTTGGAAATCAGAGCTGCTGACTTGATTGGATTCATGTCTGAGATAATATACCGCTGGGAGGATGCATTGGATGTATCTATATCAATCTTATCTATATACTACTAATACTTAATATCATGCATACTTCACATCATGGCAGCTTCACATTCAGAGTGTATATCAGCTTGTATTCTCATCACTGCTAATGCTAGTTCCATTCAAACAGGTATCTTATCTTTCCCATATCGATGCCCCCCCAATTTTCGACTATAAAACCTCAAGATAAAGCAAAGTGCGCCGCCCCCAAAACTCCTTAATGTATATACCATATATATATACACACATATATGCATAGTGAGAACCCCCCCTTCCGTCATTACTCATAACAAAACTCATCAGCCCAAGACAGCTTAAAACGAGTATTCCTCCACGTGGAGATAGATGCCCTGCGCCCCAGTCCCCTTGTGTACTGCCCGCTCGTCACTCAATCTGCTGACGCAGTTGCGCGTCGTGGAGACAATCTCGGGTCCTCCGCAGACGACCACCGCCGTCTCGCCGTACGCATCCTCGACGGGCTGGCGGATCAGCTGCTCGATGTTGGGACGGGTGGTGTACTCGCGGATGACGGGGAGGCTTGACGAGGAGCTGCGCTTCTCCTCGGTGGTTGTGGTGGCGGCGGCGCCACTACCGGCTTTGTTGTCGCAGCAACAGGGTGATTTCTCGACTGCCTTGATGGGGCCCTCCAGCTCGGAGCTGTTGCTGCTGCTGTGAGAGCTGGCGGTGATGTGTGAAATGTTGGTTTCGTTGCGCGAGAGGGGGAGACCGTCGCTGCCGAGAGCGGAGTTTGTGATGGCGACGTGAATGGTGACGGTGACGCCTTTCTGAGATAGGGCATCGCCTGCCTTTTGCGCTCGTTGGACATAGTACTCAATCTCCCTGTACGTCCTGGCGACCATGAGCACCTCGATCCTCTTGACGCAGCCTACAAAGTCCGCTTGAGCTGCGGCCTCTAGTAGCGGCAGTGTGAAGCTTGCTCCCGTCGAGGCCCCGATGAGAACCATGGTTTCGTAAATGTCCCATCGGGGAGGCGTGCCGTAGGGGCCTGAGAGGAATCCAGTGAGCGTAGCTTCGGGGTTCTTGGAGGCGTAGTCGTGGATGCGCTTCGAGAAGCCCTTGTGCTTGCGCAGGATGAGCTGGATGCTGTTGCAGCAGCAGGTTCCCTCGAGCTTGCGGGCGCAGGCGATGGTGTACGGGTGTGCTTCCAGGGGTCCCAGCCGGGGAATCCAGAGGTAGATGTGCTGGCCGGCAGCCCAGTCGAAATGGACGTCCTTGATGGTGACGACGGTTGTAGAGTCGCCGACTGCTCGAGCCAATATCTGGTGGCCAACCCGTCTTCTGCCCTGGCAAGCCGATCCGCCAGCCTTGAACCTCAGATTCTGCCACAGGAGAAGAGCCCATCGAGCGGCGCGATCAAAGACGAGGATCGAGACGGCCAACCAGAACAGGAAGAGGGCGTTTGTGGGAATATGGAAATAGACGAGAACCAGCATGGCAATGCTCGCGGCAACGTGCTGTAGAACCCACAGCTCGTAAGCCAGGCGGCGGATGGGCACGAAGCCAATAACAACGTTCCACAGCAGGATGCCCCAGGCGCCGAGGCCGTACTTGACCATGGGCATCGTCTCGAGCTCGAGCTCGACAAAGTCGGCGCGCACCCACTCAGTCCAAAAGTGGAAGCCGTGAACGGTGCAGGTGACGAACATGGTGCGAGCAACCCATCGATGCAGCCAGTTGAGGCGCTCGTGGCTGGTGCCGATGAGGAATCCGATGATGTTGACTTTTGTGCCGAGCAGGAATATCATCGGCAGCTGCGTCAGCGTGATCCAGGCATTGCGGTAGCCGATTCGCTCCCAGTAGTTGACGTCGTGAACAACGGCGTCCCATGACATGAAGTAGGCGACGACGGCCCAGTAGCAGAGCAGCACCAGGACACGGCCCAGGGGAGGAGGCGTCAGCCAGGTAAAGTGACGGATGGGCACGAAGAGCTGCGGATGGCTCATCTCGCGAATCATGGCGGTTGCGGTGGCCCAGGTCTGGCTGAGGAGGCCATCGGGGCGAGTTGGATGGGGGTTTGAGGCATCGCGAGCCGCCTTTAGCCTGGAAGTTTGAGGTGGTGTTAGAGCACAACTTGATGCTATAGTTGGAGATGTTGGATATCTACGTACCTCTTGACGGCACCAACGTGATTGATGCCGCGAAACACCATCAACGATCCCACGACGGTGGCTGTAATGTACCAGTAGGCGCGAGCGAAGCGGTGGTTGATGTCGGAGCCAAGGCCCGTCATGCCATCGCCGCTCATGTCCATGCCGTCCATGATGGGCTGCTGTGAGGATATTCAATAAACAAAACGCAGGTTGAATAGACGGAGAATCAATGTAACAGATGCCAGGTATCAGAGAAATTCAATGATGCATATTTTGTTGGTAACACCAAGCCTCAGGGCAGACGCCTTTGCTTGTTCTACTCTTTGTATGCTGCAGAATCCCGACAAGATGCGCCTTTGCCGTGTTCCGAGATGACACGAACAAGTGGCAGAAACAGCGTTCGCAGATACTGCTAGCAATACAATATGAGCAGGTTTATCTGAGAGCGGAGCAAAAGTTGACCGAATAAACTCGCTCACGGTGTGTGGGGGGATTTTTGTTTTTGGTGGAGTTTGTGTATGACCATGGTATGCGTGCAAGGTACTTGGTAATGGGCTAGTCGTTGCGGTGCTGACCAAGGCGAAGGCGCTGGAACTGGAGGCTTCCGAGATGCTAAAACGGCCCTATTTTAGTGGTGATGGCCGCTGTTTCTTAAAATACACAGGGCGGCTGATGCTCTGGAAGGGGCAGTGGAAGAAACAAGGCGAGGGAAGACTTTGACGATGAGTCGGGAATTTGGGAATCTGGCGGTGGGGGTTTGTGGCCGGTTGCAGTTTCAAGAGTCGAGGTGCTACAGATTCAATCGTTTGACTTGTACCTTTTACTGTAAAATCATATGATGCTGTACTTTGCACTCTTCTTCAATCCAATATTGTATGTGTTTCTCTTCTACTGCCAACATCTCCATCTCCAAACCTCAAACCTCGAGCTTCAAAAGTCAAACGCTCAACTTTCCCCCTCAAAATCCAAACCCACCCCCCAATTACTCAAGCGCAACTTTCAATAGCACGACAAACTTGCTCAAATGCTCTCAGATGGGTAACATTGGCGCATCTGATTGGCTGGATATACACCCGGTCCCTGTTTTAGCCTCCCCGCCATCGGGATCCGGAAATCGACAAGCGGATTTTTTTTTTGTTTTTTTTGGGTGGGTTGGAGAAAATGCCACCGCAAGTTTGGAGAGCGGCATGTTCGGGGTGCATGGAGCAGGAGAACAAGCGCAGATGGAATGTTGTTGTGATGCTTAATTCTTTGTTGTTAAACAATCGCGCCTCTTTTCTGCGTCTCTCCCTCCCAATTGACTCACAAACAAAGCAATAATACCAAGTAGTAGAGTAATACTAAATAAAAAAAAAGCCACAAAGGCATCATCTGCAATTCATCCCCCCTCCCGTTCTGGACTCGAATATCTTGCTCATATCATCCAAGCTACCGTTTCAATTTGTTTGCCCCCCCTGCCCTGCCCAGTAGCAACTGCTAGCACCTTTTCTTCAGCGGCGCTATATCCCGTTCTAGGGTGCTGGTGGAGCGTTCTTGTACTCCTTGGCCAGTAGTTGAAATACAGCTCGTAGCCTCGCCAAGCTTTCTCCCCCAAGCTTTTCTCTCCTCCAGCCTTTCAACCTCAACATCTCTCACACACAAATCAATTCACTCAGGATTGATTCTCCAACTCTGTATCTTGTCTCGATTCTTTCAATAATCTTGCAAGCAAAAAACACCGCCAAGATGCGCTCCTCTGCCATCCTCCCCGCCATCCTCTCCCTCGCCTCTCTCTCCTCGGCGCACTTTCTCATGAACTATCCCAAGTCTATCGGCTTCAGCGATGACGATGAGGGAACTTCTCCCTGCGGCGGCTTCACCCCCGACATTTCTTCCGGCTCCAGCCAGCTGGTTGACTTCCACGTTGGCGGCGACTCTCTGGCCATGCGAGCAACCCACACCCAGGTCAACTGGTTGTTCCGCGCCACTCTCGACGGAGACGCCGAGTCAGGCTGGCAGCAAATCTTCCCCATCGTCCAGCAGAGCGGCCTCGGCAGCTTTTGCGAGCCTCAAATCACCCTGCCCTCGAGCTTCGCTGGAAAGAGAGGCGTCATCGGCGTCGTTGCTGACGGGCCAGATGGTCTGCTGTATCAGGTATGTCGAATTGTCCAGCTTTGGCTCAATGTGATGAGCAAGTCAGTTTCTAACGATTGAAAACAACAGTGCGTTGCTGCCAACTTCGTCTCTGGATCTGTTGATCCCCCCAGCGCCTGCACAAACTCCTCCATCACCGCATCCTTCGTCAGCGACTCCAAGCTCTCTGCCCTCGTCTCTGGAAGCACCCCCTTCTCCAACACCACCAGCGGCGGCGGCTCATCATCAACTCCCTCTCCCACTCAGAGCAGCGCTCCTGCTTCCACCACTTCGGGCAATGCTGCGCCTGCTTTGCGCGCTGCCTGGTCGATCTCTGGCATGAACCTGGGCAGTGCTCTGACCGCTCTGTCCATGGTGCTGGTTGGCGGCGCTTTGATGGTTTAAAAAGGGATTATATGGGTTTTGATATTGCTTGTTTTTGTTATTAGGGGCGTTTTAGAAAATTTCGGACACGAGAGCATATGACACGAAAGTAAATAAAACGGAATAATGAATTTCTTCTCAAGTTATGGGTAATTGCCTTTTTTGTGATGCTTGTTTTGCCGTGAATCTTGGTCCCATCGCTGCTGTGTTATTGAGACTCGACCAGCATCAGCCGCTTCACTGGCATGTATCTACGCATCTCCATACAATTGATAATTTTGATCCATCTTCATCACTCAAGGATTTATTATTCATTACCCCAGATATCCCGTTAAAGCAGCAAATAATTCGCTTCTCATCACCACGTGCACCGCCACTTACCCGGAAACTAATTCCCCTTCTCCACACCCCCTCGTCTCCACCTTTAGACGCATCTTTGCCCACCGCCACTGAAATCTCCAACTTCTGTTCCTGAACTCCAACTGCATGCCATCGTATTTTTAGCTTCAGCGCTGGAATATCGCCGCATGAACATGGCCAATTGGCAACTTGGTGCTAATATCTCGTGCTGTATCGAGGGCTGAGTGGGTTGTATGCTCTAGTACAAAGCAGAGCCACAGCAATTGGCCATTTCCCTATGCATGCTCTGCTTCAGTGACCTGCGCGTCATCTCAGTCGCGACATTCGCAGCTAGACGGCGATCAGAACTCAGAATACTACTTTGACTCTTTTATTTTTAATTTTTGTTTTTTTTTGGGTAAATTCTAATCATATGGTTGATACTTCTTTGGATCGTCCTGCGTACATATGTATATGTATACTGTGTTGGCATCATCATCATCTCTTTGGCTTGTCTAGTTCCCAACTCTATTCCCTCGACTTGATCACGAAACGTTGATATACGCCATCTTCGTTGCCATGGCAGACTCAGCCAATATGGCGGTGGCGTCGCCGTACCATAACATCGCCAACATGGAGGAGAATGTTTTCACAGACTATTCTTCCTCTCATCATCAACATCCCTTGTTTCGAAAACCAAGCTTGGCACACTGCAATCAGTTAACCATCATGAAAGACCTTACTGTTACGTATGCACTTGCAGTGCTGTCTGCTGCTCTCTTCACTCTTTATCTCAGCAGAAATATCATCAAATCCCAGCTACCTCTGTGGCTTAGGCCCTTTGCCCAAGAACAGGCTCCAGAAGGCCTTAAGCGCAAGTTCTGGTCCTTTTGGACAACCCCCCTGATTCTTATCAGCGTTGCAGGACTGGTTCTCTCTTTTGTTCCTATCATTGCCAATCCCTCTTGCTATCTCTATCTCTGGGAGATTATTCCATGGCTTGTTGCTCTTTTCATTACTATTTTGGATCGCCCAACCAAGACACCTCGACTGTTGTTGATTCAATTTGTGTTCATCCTCGGTGCTAGCACCGCAATCTATGCAATCCGGTTTCTAGATCGCTCTCTGCACGACATTGATCCTTTCCGACTGGCGAGAATGGCTCTTTGCTGCTTCTCCATCATTTTGATCGGCATCATGCCTCTGCGCGAGCCATCGTGGGGCAGCAAAGACATTGGTCAAGCACGCGGTCACCCATCGCACCATCTCCGCAGCCCTGAAGATGATCTCAGTCTTTTCCGC
The DNA here is from genome assembly GCA_003012085.1 of Trichoderma brevicompactum. Lineage (NCBI taxonomy): Eukaryota > Fungi > Ascomycota > Sordariomycetes > Hypocreales > Hypocreaceae > Trichoderma > Trichoderma brevicompactum. The sequence continues at coordinate 64,002 of PXNZ01000362.1, read as the reverse complement.
TTCTGGGCCATGAGCTGGGTCAATCCATTGGCCAAGCTCTGTCGCAAGAGAGAAATCACAGAGGAAGACGTATGGCAGCTGCCCTATGAGTTTCAACACACCCGGCTCTACATGGCCTTTCGAGAGCTTCGGGGCAAGCTCCTCCTGTGCCTTATTGAGGCTAATGGCTTGGATCTCTCTATTGCCACGCTGCTTGCGGTTTCTGAGAGGGTCGCTGAGGTGTCCAACATTCGTCTGACGAGCAAGCTTTACAAGGCTCTTGATTCGGGCAGTCCCGCTGATGCCACCTTTTGGTGCCTGGTGATGCTGGCTCTTGATGTATTCCGCCAACTATGCAAGACCACATCTTCTTGGTACTCTCGCAAGTCTTATGAGCGATCTCGTGGAGAGGCTTTCATCGCTCTCTTCGGTAAACTGTTAACTCGTGCTGTCCCCGGCTCGGATGTCACAGAGAAAGGAGGCGATGAAGAGCCTACCCAGGTTGCGAATGGCAAATCTCAGACTTTTCTCGGGAGGATGTTTTGGAAAAAGTCTGGGCCTTCTAAGAACAGTCCCAAAGCAGTCACTGGCCCAGCTTCAAATGCCAAAGTCGTCAATCTCGTACGAGGTGATACGTACGAAATCTCGCAGCGATTCTGGGACTTTTCAAAGCTCGTCTCCCAGCCCATCAAAGTCATCGTCACCATGTACTTCCTCATCGACATCATGGGCTGGCCCTCAGCCATTGGTTTTGTCCTCATGATTGTGTTCCTCACAATCAACTCGATGCTTGTCCGCAAGCTGATCAAGCTAGAGCGACTGCGAACCGCCTTTTCCGACAAACGCGCGCAGGCCGTCTCTCACTTCGTCGAGGCCAGTCGCCCGCTGAAACTCAACGGCTGGACGGCCACTTGGAGCGCTAGAATCATGAAGTTTCGAGCCATGGAGATGGCCAAGCGTCTGAATATCGCCCACGTTACCGCTGCCATCTCCACCGTCAGCGTCACCGGCGGAACCTCTTACCCCTTGGCCAGTATTACTCTGTATACTCTCATTCTTCGACAGGGCCTTCCCAACGATGTCATCTGGCCCTCGCTTCAACTCTTTTCCCAGTTGGAAATGAGCGTCAAAGAAGCATTCGACCTAATCTCTGCATACTGGAAAGCCACTATTCCCATTGAGCGAGTGAACAAGTACATGAGTGAGCCTGACAGAGACGACATCTCCAACAGCCCCAGCAGCGTTACAGATATCGAGTTCCGCAACGCATCGTTCTCCTGGCCTTCGACTGACAAGCTTATTCTTCGGGACCTCAACCTCAAGTTTACCAAGGGCCTCACGGTCATCCGAGGCAAGGTCGGCTCCGGCAAATCTAGTCTTCTTCTCGCCGCCCTCAACGAAATGGAGCTTCACGACGGAGATCTCATCAGACCCGATGTCCCAGTGGCTTATGCACAGCAACTCCCGTGGTTACAAAACAAGACGATACGAGAGAACATTGTGTTCCATCAGCCGTTTGACTCGTCGAGATACCGTCAAGTTCTGCACGCTTGCGCCCTCTTGCCCGACCTTGCTTCCCTACCTGATGGTGACCAGACCAAGCTTGAAGAAGGCGGCGTCGGACTCTCTGGTGGTCAAAAGGCTCGCGTGGCTCTTGCTAGAGCTGCATACAGCCATTGCAGGATTATTCTTTTGGACGATCCGCTTGCTGCTTTGGACCATGACACCGCAAGTTCCATTGTCCGCCGCTTCCTTCAAGGTCCCCTTGCCGAGGGTCGCACTATTGTTATTGTGACCCATCGAGATGATCTTGTTCTTCGTATTGCTGATCAAGTGATTGATTTGGCTGACGGAAAGGCAACTGTGCTTTCAGAGCAACAAGTCAAAGAAGAACTTGAGCACCCCTATCACGAAAGCGGAAAGACGGCACCTGATGACACTGAGGCAGCTCACGACATTCACGCCGAGGATATTGCAGCCCTCAAGGATGCGCCAGAGGAACCTTCAAAAACAGGAAGCGTGTCTCTTACCGTGTATACCGAGTATATGAAGGCTGGTGGATGGCACCTTTGGTTTTTCCTCGGTGTTTCGTACGGCTTATCTCGGTTCTGCGATATATCTAGGGCCCGACTCTTGGAAGCTTGGGGCGCAGACTCTGTGGGCAACGGCAGCAGAAGCTCCTACTGGGGTCTCCCTAACCCCGAGCATCATCCCCAACCTTGGCTCCTCGTACTGTCTGGTCTTTCAGCAGGCCAGATCATAGCGTATGCAATTGCCCAACTCCTCCTGGCTCGAATCAGCGTAAAGGCTGCCCAAGGCCTCTTCAAAGCCGCCATCGACAAGGTTAGCCGGGCTACGTTCCGCTATCACGACACCACGCCGACAGGTCAGCTTAAGAATCGACTCATCGCTGACATGGGAATGGTGGATGGCGGCATCGTGGCGCCCCTGGAGTCGTTTGTCTTCAACCTGATAGCCCTGATCATGAGCATGGTGGCCATTGCGACTCACCAGCCGCTGCTGCTGGCAATTCTTGCTGTCGTTGCTATCCTGTTTGTGTACTTTTTCAGAATCTACGTCCCCGTATCGCGGTGTCTTCGCCGCATGGAGATGCGATATCTCACGCCCATCATTGCCAACATTGGCGTCATGCAAGACGGCCTCGTCACGATTCGGGCCCTCCGAGTTGAGAAGCACTTCCAAGACCGCCACCTCGACGCTGTTGACGACTTTCAGAAGCAGGACCACTTCTTCTGGAGCATGGCATTTTGGCTTGATTTCCGTCTCAGCTTGAGCTCCGTAGCTACTCGCACCGGACTGATTCTCTTCATGGTCTGGCGTGGAATGCCGGCCAGTGCCATTGGTTTCGTCCTGACGCAGACTACCATTGCAATGTCGGCTGTGCAGCAGCTCTGCGAACGGTTCGCTCAGTTACAACTTGATGCCGTGTCATTGGAGCGTGTAAACATGCTGAACCAAATCCCCGAAGAACCCAAGGGCGATCAAGATCCTCCCGAAGACTGGCCCAGACCTTGCGACGACGTCAAGTTTGAACAACTATCCTTCAAGTATGATGGTCATCTTCCTGCCGTGTTGGACAAGGTCTCCTTTGAGATCCCCGGAGGCTCAACCTGTGCAGTCCTTGGTCGCACCGGATCTGGAAAATCAACAATTGCCAATGCTCTTCTCATGACGCAAGCACCCTTTGAGGGGTCTCTCAAGGTCGGCAGCGTCGATCTGTCTCAAGTCGATCGCACTGCCTTGAGAAATCGCATCACCTTCATCCAACAGGATCCCACCTTATTCCCAGGAACTCTCCGCGACAACATCGACCCGGGCGCCGACTTCTCCAACGAAGAATGCCAAAATGCGATTCACCGTGTCCTCGGGCCCCAGTGGGATCTCAACTCGCCTATAGACGCTGCCGGTAAGAATCTCAGTCAAGGCCAACGGCAACTCGTGGGCATCGCCCGAGCTGTCCTCCGGCGAAGCGGGCTTGTCATCCTGGATGAGGCGACTGCGTCTATTGACCGCGCCACGGCTGCGACGGTGCAGCGGATTTTAAGGTCCGAACTCTCGAAGAGTACGGTCATTACTATCGCGCATCGTTTGGAAGCTGTGGAGGATGCGACGTGGTGCTTGCGGTTGGATCACGGGCAGGTTGTGGAGTGTGGGCCTGCGAAGGATTTGGCGAGAAGTAGTGGGGGGTCACAAGAGGAGGAGGAGGAGGAGGAGTAGTAGTTTGATGGAGTGTGATTTTTTTCATGTTTTCGTATGATGGGTGTCTTTTTGTGGTATTTTCTGTTTTGTTATGCTGTTTGGATTATGGATGAATGATTTACGGAATGAAGAATGTTTAATGGATCGAATTGTTTTGTTTGGGACGCTAATGTTGGGTTATGCTTTGGATAGATGGGGGGAGATTTCTAGAGGATAGAAATTGGGAATAGATGCTTCAAGGATGTTGAAAACTAGATTGTTTCATTAGGCAGAGAGAGTAGATTGCTGTTACCAGATGGAAAAGAGCTCTGACTTTAAGGAATGCCAAGATATATGCATGTGATGAGAGATTCAGCATTACTAGATGCTGGCTCCAAATGTCTGCCAAAGTAATTTCTAGGGATGTACCGTCTCGCGAGGAGATACGATAGGAGGATTGTTGCCGGTTGTCGCCACGGGTCATGGTGGTATGGGATCTATGGGGATGTATTCAGGTAGCTTGACTTTTTGTTCTATCTGAGCTAGAGCTGTATATAAAAACATTACAAGATGTATGAAACCTTATTATACACTGTTGGCAAATGGGTCTATCTTCAAGTATCATTATGTTTACTAACTCTAACACAGCCTGACTTGAGATTTTACCATTAGCCTCTAGTGCGAAGCAGGACACAGACGGTATCCACAAGCATCACCTCGTGGAAAAGGCAGGTCATTGATAAGATTCCTGCCATAACCCTCATCTCCAGCTCGCAAATTTCCCAGTGAGACCACGCTTCTTATTTTTCCTATCTCAAAAGGCGCTGAAACCATCTAAGACGCGCTTCCTTAGCATCTTTGGATACCGCTGCATCCGGAACAAATATATCAAAGCCATGAAAGCCGCCAGCCCACACATGCAACTCGGCTTGTACACCATGCTCCCACAGTCTGGATGCATACGCCACAGCATGATCTCTAAACGGCTCGGCAGATCCCACATCGATAAATGCAGGTGGAAGATTTGAGAGGTTGTCTGCTCGACCTGCAACCTCGTAGATCGAAACATTGTCTCCACCTCTACGATCACCCAACACAGAGTGCCAGCCAAAGTCATTAACTTCCGCTATATAGGGAGCCATGCCAATGTATTGTCGAAGAGATGGTGTGTTATTGCGGTCATCTAGCATAGGGCAAAGAAGCATCTGGGCGAAAATCTTTGGAGAACCCTGGTCTCTAGCCTTTAAAGCCACCGAAGCAGCAAGACCGGCACCCGCGGAGATTCCGGTAATGATTACTCGATCCGAATCGAATTTATACTGAGTAGCCTGTTTTGCGAACCAAACAAGTGCTTCGTAACAGTCTTCGACAAGGGCGAGTCCGGTATTCTCTGGAGCCCGCCTATAGTGTACGCTCACAGTGACGACAGCATTGATGTGTTTCATCCAACTGATGATAGTCGAAAGAGCACTGTAAGCGTTACCAGCAACCATTCCCCCTCCATGGATGTTGAAAATGGCAGGGCGTTTGTTAGAAGTTGGAGCTTGGTCGTCTTTTAGTTGGACAACAACTAGGTTAATGTCTCCGCGGGGTCCTGGAATGTTCACTTCCTCTACCTTGAGGAGCGGATCAGATAACGCTTGCTCCTTGTCGATGGCCGCTAATGGATCTGAGAATGCTCGATGAGTCGCCAATTGACCAAAGTCGGGAATTTGAACATTTCCGCCTGCTTCATCTTGGGCAGCAGACGGAAGTGCCAATTCAGGGTCATACAGTGGTCCGATGGAAGACATTATAAAGGATGTGTGAAAGCGCGACACGTGAGAGTATGGGCTGTAATTGTAATTGTTGGAAGAGAGATCCGGATATTTTTTTCGCCAACGATGTTATATATATATCCAGTGTTGGTCACGAGTCTTTAATCCTGGATATAGTTGACCGTCTCTCTAGCTCTGTAGGCAGGGATAAATATATGCATGTTAGTAGTACTCGGTTGCACTAAGCAGAGAAAAGGGGGCATAAATAGAACACGTGCGATTCACAATGATTAATGGTCCTACTATGATGATATGAGCTGCTAGTTTAGATAGTTCGTGAATACAGAGCGTATCATGCTGGTATCTGAAAGCACACGACTGTGATAGTCTGGAATCTGGCGTCTTGAATTCGACTAAATGGAGACGAGCTCAATGTTGCACCCGGAATTCCGAAACGCTACTAGCTCCAAATTCGTCAACGTATTACGGGATTATGCTAAAGTCCGCCGTTCGGAGATTAACTATTACGATCCTGCACAAGAATCCTTAACAGGTAGTTGTGTATTTTTTCAAACTGAATGCTGATACGGAGTACTGATATGCTCATGTAACTATTTAATAGCCTAGAATTTTGCCTAGTGGCACGATGGTTTAAAGACCGTTGCATGTTGAAAATAATACCAGTGGTCTGAGGCTTCAGCCTTAGCGACAGTTTCAGTTAGACCTCCGCTGCTTACAGGACCGTCCGTGAAAATGGTGCTTTGATCAAGCACCCTTGGAGTAACAACAGACTCAAGTAGGTGTTTGATGGTCTCCCTTGGCTGACCAATTAGGCTCAAGGACAATGACAAAGAAGAGGGAGTATTATGACTTTGGTCATCCGTGCTGATCTTACAACTTATGCAAACACGCAACTTTACATTTCGGCATCCTAAACCGTTGACAACTTTTGAATTAGCTCTTATGCAGCAAACAACCCACCCGCACCCGCACCCCACCAGTTGCCTAATATATCGAACCGGCCAAGCTGAACTTAATCTGTTGTCCGCTAGTTTTAGAACTACTTAATTAGGTCCCCCTCCCCTTTGATGGGATGGGTATTTACGGGGGTAATATCATGTTGCGCTTTTGGGGCAAGTTATGCCGCGGCGCTAGGGTTCTATTGAGAGAAATTTCTGGCTGGGAGATAAAATGGCTGGAATGTTACTATTTTTTTTTTTTACCTCGTCTTTATTCTTGAGGTTGCGTACTTACCTTAGCAAGTAATGCAATAGAATAGATAAGAGATGCCCCATCCATGCCGAGAGGAGGCGAGAATAAGAAATGCAGCACACTATAGGATAATATCATCTTGCTCTTTGCTGGATAGATCCTTCAAGAGAGGGGGGGAGGGGGGAAGCGATAAACCTTACCTTGATTATTTTACCTTGCCAAATTACAACTACTAATACAAAACAATTAAATAGTCGCTGCCCGCAGCTTCCGGTCCTGTTGGCGCGTTGGCCCGATATTCTGACTGTTCATCTTAAATCCATGGACTTGGGGGGTCTAATTATGATTTTAAATAGCCTACAAGATGGAAGGATGAGTTAGGAATTGAGAACTTATTCACGAAGTAGTTAGCCTGTAATTGGCCGTCGTATTCTATAACAGGAAATTGGAAGCAAAGACTCGTATTCTATAATAGGAAATCGGAACTAAAGATTTAATTAAACGCTTACCTTATTTACAGTTCATAATCCAGTCTATTCAACGCATACTATACCAGACTAGCTAACTTCCATTCATCTGCCCAATTTATATCAACCCCCATACAAGCCTTCGTGATGCGACAGCAACCAGGCCAAGCTTGTGAGGATTGCCGTGCTCGTAAACTTCGATGTGATAGGGCCAAACCACAGTGTGGCACGTGTAAAACGCAAGGTATCAAATGCAATCAAAACATTACCCGCCAGCCTCGAGGGCCCAAACCGGGACACATCCAAGCGTTGAAAGCTCGCATAGGTAATGATAACAATGGCCATACTTTGTCACCGCAATGAGGAAAATCCTATAAATACTAGCTAACATTACGCACTCATTAGCTGCCTTAGAAAGTCGCCTGGGCGGGAAATCAGAAGTGCTACTGAGTCAAGAGCTTTTGGATAATGAACAGTCTGAAGATAGGGCGGCTCACTTGACCTATCAACATAGAATTCAGCCACCTATTGGTATCGAAGATTCTCACAGCGGCGCGGCACAAGATGGTCATTCCTATATTCAACAGCCTGAATGCCAATCCACCGCGTCTTCCAATCATTACATCGATCTAGACAATGATGCTCAAGCAGAGACGCTGCTAGAAACCACGCCTTTACATACTGATGATCAAAATGACTACGATCGATCAGAGAAGCGCATACGGATGTTACCAAAGGCACACAGTTTTTGCCACGAAGCGGCGCCACGATACCCTGGAGTTGACATGGCATGGGATGATCAAACGACTATTGACTTCGCTTCGGCTACGAAAGATGCAAGAGTCGTCTTGCGGGAGCCATCATCACCACTCCGCCTCAATAAAAAGATGCCCGGGGCCTTCAACGATTGTGGACGCACTTTCAATTTTTCTGAGATGATTATGTCTCCAGATTCCAAGAGCTCATCTCAGCCGCACAGCGATAGCAGCTACTTATCTCTCTCCGAATTCTCCACCCCCTCAATCGCTGCAGAAGCTCCCATACTTTCCGAGCTTGCGCGCGCAGATCTGTAAGATCCCATTTAAGAAAAATTTCACGCCAATCATTGTTACGCCGAGTATTTGACTTAACCGGGGCACAGGAATCATCTTTACTTTGACCGTGTGCATCCATCAGTGCCGATTTTAAATCAACGTCGTTATTTTTCTCGAGCATCCCAAATCCCTTCGTCAGGACACGACACTACATTCATAAATTTACAATATGCTATGTGGACACTGGTTTCCTCAATGGGATCGCAATTTCAACAACTCCAGTCCAAGCTATATAACCATACTCGCTTCTTGCTTGAAACATGGGAGTCTAAATCCTTAAATGAGCCCGTGCCACTTGAGCATGTGCAGGCCTGGATGCTTTTGGCTATTTATGAAATAACACAATACAACTATCAGCTGGGTTGGATGAGCGCCGGCCGTTGTTTTCGATTTATGCAGCTTATGAAGTTGCATGCGATTGACATTCTCCAAGCAGAAGATACTTCATCGCCTTCTAGTTCTACTCTGGAATGGATAGAGATAGAATCGCGTAGGCGAACATTCTGGCTGGGTTATATACTTGATGGATGTATTAATCTTATTGATCAACTCCCTCAGACATGGAATGAGCAGCTAGTATGGATTTACCTCCCACTCTCGCGCCAATATCATGGGACGTTACTATTATTGTAACTGCAAGTGTATGAATGCGCTATAAGCTGACTGGAACCGTTATAATATCCTTAGATTGCCACTCGACTACCAGCTGACGAAATTGATTTCCAGCGTGGCCAACCTACGCAAACTGAATTTTTACGAGAACTGATGAGCCGACCAACAGATGAACTGCACTTGCCTCCATTTACTGAATCCATCCTTTTACTAACTTTAAGTAGACGATCTTCGATGTATATGCATCAATGCAATGTGGAGAAATTATTCGGAAATAGCCACAAATATTCCTCCAACCAACAGGAGCACTTACATAGGATTCTCTCACGAAAAATATGGCTCGATTTCAAGAATAGTGATGAAAGGCTATTTGCACAGCCCTTACTCCATTTTGCAGGCATGGTTGCCCAAGCAACAACTCTTTTGATGCTCACGCCAGGGCTTACTGAATACAAGAATAAACTGCTAGAAGTAGCACAAACTATTTGTTCTATGGAGGAAACATTGGCTGAGTTTAATTGCTTCAAGGTGAGTAGCTGCACTTTTGTGGTTTTCCAATAAAGCGAACGTCAGCACATTACCAATGCGATGGATTCGGGGCTGACGAAGGGCTGAGGATGCCAGGTTCATCCACTTATGCCTATTCCTATCTCTGTGTGTGCAAGATTTCTATTCTCGCAAGATGAGCCAGACACTGTTTTAAGCATGCAACTTCAAGCGCTTCTGGGCTTTCTGATTCGGCTATGTCCTATAAATAAGCTAGCCAGGCTCTCTATAATGAGCATAGACTCAGCATTCAAAAATAAAAATTCTATATAATTCTTTAATAAATCTTGTATATAAATAATTACTACACATACAAACGCCTTTTAATATTCTTCAACGTCCTCACAAATAGGTCCTTCTGAAGGTGCAGAGAATAAACATTTGGAGACGAGAGCAGAGAACGGCTGTCAGAACCCCCCCGGCGGGAGAACGGTATCAACTTGTACTTCGAGAGCATTCATTGAGATGACTGAGTTAAACGAAGAGATTCGCTGAGAATAGCCGTGAGATATTTGAGGATTTTGAGTGGCTCAGAGACGGTGTCTTCTCGCTAAACGTGGCTACACCAGCCTAACGCTTCTGCCAGATAATAGGTTGCTGGGACAGAGTGAGCCACATATTGGCGAACACGCCAAAAAACGAAACCGAGATGGCTGGCGTATTGCTATATCCCATTATCTAACCCTAAAACAGTGGCTATCTTAATGAACCTAGACCTTTACTTGAGATAATTGCACTTAGAGCTAGAGCAAGTCACTCATTGCTATGCGGCTTACCTGCTAATCTGACGGATTTTCTCGGATGTATTGTTCGGAAATACACGAGCCGCGTCAACTGATACGCCTTTACGGATCTCGGAGTTTTTACTTTTCATGTATTTCCGGAAATCATGCTTATATTTTAACTGCAGTAAGGACCCAGAAGTATTTGATCCTTGTCAAATATTTATGCAGTCAGCCTTGCCAAGATCTTGACTCAACAGGGTAAACCATTTCGCCTATTGATGCAGTGACGGACATCTACCTTATTCTGGCGCCTACTCCTGGAACATCCTATCTCTATCCACCAGTAATGATCCTGAAATCGAGCACTACAAGCGGATGCAGAGCGGGTGGATAGAGGAGTACATGGGTGAATTATTATTATTAACATTAGTTAGCCAATTAGTTGATGATTTCATATTAAGGATATCGAGATAGATATATTAAATTCCTTCCTAAGAACTACAATAGACAAGTGGTATACCAACCACCATAAAAGCTATATCTACTCCGATCCTAAACAAGTATAAAATAATTAGGCTCTAAACCAGGGTTGAAAGAAACAACGCTTTTGTTACTTGTATCTGGAATTAAGATAGGCTAGTGATTGAACAATAATAACTCTACTTCAACTATACTATTAAAACTCCGAGAGAAAACTCCGAGAGTATAATTAATTTATAAACAAACAAGGATAAAATAAGGAGCATGCATAGCGCTTACATACTAGCTTGCTCTTAATTTTGACAAAGGAAAATTCTCAAGGATATAAAAGTCTGTATATCTCCTGAACGTAAAGAGTATCTAATATAGTACTTGCGATCAGAGCAAACCTTCAACAAAAACTTGTACAAACTCAGCTTGCTTTTGCCTCTGAAAATCCTTAAAAAAGGGAAGATATTACCTTTCAGAATCTCCTCAAACTTGTCGCCAATTTTCATTCAACATGTTGTAAGTTGTTGTTGTTCAATCAGATTAACATAGCCAGAATTTCTACTTACGATTATATTAGCCCTCAAATTAGTACACTCATAGCCACTATTATAGCTATGCTTCTTGCAGTTGTGCAAAGTTCGCCTGTGGACTTGGATATAACTAGTCTTAATTCAAGCTCGCCCGTGACCTTGGAGGTATTTAGCACCAATCCATGTAATCCAAAAGCATTGAACTAATAGTATCATAATAGGAACGGGTGAACGGTTGCCGAATGGAAGTTACAAACTCTCATACTCATGGGGGTGGCGGTCCTGGCCAAGGAACAATTGATTTCGTGAGCTCGACTTTCCGCTGCTATTATGGGGGAAAAGTGCTTGCCTCTATTTCCCGAAGCGATGCTGCTTTTAGCATTGTTCAAACCACAGTCCCTGCTAGCCGATGCAATTTGGTTAATGATCTCCAAGTCTTCACGTCTTATAATAGCGCCTCTAACAGTTTCATTTCTTGCCGCTGGACCATGAACCCGAATTATTTTGGAAATGGCGAGACCAAGAACAGTATTGGTAGCGGGACTGTTTCTGTATCCACTTCGACTTGCTCTTGGATCTCCCCCTGCAAATAAATTTGCGTTATTAATTGTATATAATCTTACAACAGCAGCAATTGCAAGCCTAGGAGCCATAGGCTCAGGAGAGTATCAAGGTATAAAAGCTATTTAGATTTTACCCTAATATTCCTAGGAGAACTCCAGGTCTAGATTGCAATCATCCTCTTTATAGTTACATATTCTTCAAATACTTTTTTTTCTTGAAAATCAAATTTATTTTAGTTAATTTCAATAACACTCTGCTCGAACTCAATGCTGTAAGATATTATGCTGCGTCATAATCCTAGTTTATTTTACAGCGAGATATCCCAAGCAGTTGCACCAATAGCTATGTACCATATTTTCTTTTTAAGTTCCTAGATCCAACAAATACGTATAGATAAAAGGAACCTGATCTTAGGGGGTTTCCTAATTTTTTCAATCATATACTCAGATTCTCGTTTTGATTTGGTAAAATATCGGGACCTTGACCATCTCATCTACCTTCATTGCCAGTGCCTATCCGATGACCATAGATGGCCTTCCAAGCATCCCAATTGGCGAAAGCTAGATTGTCTGGCGCGATATGCATTATAGGTCCATACCCTTCATGGAGTGCAAGCATATCGAACCCCAAGTTGCCTTAAACATATATAAAATCCTGTTATTCCGCATACAGTTGTATCACAGCTCGGTGACTCGGGGCCTGTGCGGCCCGAGAGCTAAGGAGGGTTGGCTTGATGCCAAGGCACCTTTATATGGCTTTATGAAGGCAATTATCTCCCTGGAAAGAAAGAACCCCTAAAACCCTTAAAAAAGAAAAAAGAAAAAAGAAAAACCCAAGGCGCTACTATACGTCCTACATCTTGTATCAATAACAGTCATAGTACTAGTCCATCTACTAGCAAGTTACGCTACGGAATGCGGAGCTCGGGCATACTCCGTATTGTTGCCTGCAATCCCCATTTCCCCAGACACGGCCTTCGGAAGGACATCCGAAACGCCGCCCTCCCCACTTCATATTCTCCTATTGCCGAGATAATCAAGCACCGAACCTGATTCTGCGGGGCTTTGTTTTCGAGATCCCTCTCCCTTATCTCTGCAAACATTCTCGCCCCCCGAAGGAAGCTATTCCCATCACCGAAAGCGAATAACATTCTCCTTCTTTCAAGCGAGGTCTCACAAAAACCGAGCCAAGGGGGGAAAAAAAAATATGCCACGAAACCTCATCAAATCCTGCCTCCGCTGTCACGAGCGGAAATTGAAATGCGACGCCGCTCAAGTCGGACTACCGTGTAGTAGATGCAAAACTGCTAGGGGAAATGCAGCCGCTGAGTCTTGTGTCCGTGTACTTAGACGCCCAAGAAGGTAAGACAGCAGAAACAAACGAAAAAGCCGCCACCCGCACCTTAAAATAAGAAATATGGATTTCTTTTTTTCTAGTTGTAGTTAGTTGGAGGGAACAAGTGAGCTAACCACTTTTTTTTATTTTTATTTCCATCACCGGTAGACGCGTTACTAGACCGACATTCACGGCGGAGGATTCGCCGGAAGCTCCCGCGGGTCCTCCATATTCCCGAGATGACGGACGGGACAGCAGCTCAAGTACATCGACACCCCTTGTAAGCAACCAAAAGAAGCTCTTAAGCTTATCAACTCTAGCTACTAATCTCTAATGAATCTTGTCAGAATGTTGAATTCTGGACCCCCCGCTGCTACGTGCAGACTCAGACCCCTTCCTCCGAAAAAGACCTGCACACTCAAGAGGCCCGGATAGTCGCAGAAGAATGTGAGCAGATTGCCACGGGGTCCAGTCTGCCCTCTCTGGAGACTATGCTGGCTCCGTCCAAGGCAGGGCGGGACTTGGTGCAGTATCACAGCGAAATGCACTATCTCACCATTATCAGCGAGCTTGTCGACACAAGGAGGTCAAGCCGGGTGACACATATCGTCGTCGAGGACAAAGAACCGACTACTCCGCCACAGCAGCAGACCAAGTCCCAAGTCCGGGCCATTATCCATGGCTTGGATCCCATTGACGAAGAATATCTCAACAAGAAGTCGGCATTCAGCCTACCGCCAAAGCACTGCTGGTACGATATACGCCCAAAGTTCCATCATCGTGTGCCCCATGTCTGAGAAAGAAAAAAAGAGTCTAACACCCATAGTAAAGCGAAGCAATGCTGCAGGCTTACTTCTCTCTCGCCCACCCCCACGCTCCCATCCTTGACCCTGTCGAGTTCCTAAAGTCTTACTCCTCTGGCACCTTTTCTCTCTTCCTCATGCAAGGCATGCTTGCCAATGCTGCTCTGTATGCACCCATGCCTTTGATCGAAGCATGCGGCTTCAAGGGCAGATGCGAGGCCATTGAGACGTATTTCTCAAGAGCCAACTTGCTGTATCAGTTCGGCTGTGAGCGGAACCAGCTGCGATCTCTGCAGGGCTCTATAGTTCTGGGCATGACTGCGGTCACTGGTTCTTTTGATAGAGATTTTAGATACTGGCTTCACAATGCAGTTAGGCTGGCCGTTAAGATGGGTCTGCATAAGAGGTGAGTTTGGGTTGCCTGCTTCGTATTCTCTCGATACATGCTGAGGCGTAAGGGTGAAGCTTTGCATACAAAGAAGCCGAATCGCCAACTTGTAAGCTATACCAGAGAATTTGGTGGGCTATATATGTAAGTCAAAACCACCGTCCACCCCACCCTTGCACCTTTTGGTTCCCACTCTTACATGAAATCGGGCCAAAGATCCGCGACATTACTCTTCTCCTCGGAGGCGTGGAAAACATGCGCATGATCCACGCAGAAGACAACGAAGTAATCACGCTGCCAACACCAGAGTCCCTCGGCGATGATATTCCAGCATGTTATTCACATTTGATACCCCCTTTGACGCAGCAGCAACGAGAGTACTTTGTCGAATACTGTCGACTCTCAAGAATAGGTAAAAAGACAAATTGCAACGAACAGCAAAATACCGCTAAACATTCTAACTCACATTGCAGCAACACGGTGCTATTCCATCCTCAAATCCCGCCCCCGAGACGCCCTCGACTACATCGAAACCGAACTCCGCCTCTGGCGCGCCTCGCTCCCCGAGTCGCTGCAAATCACCCACCGCCACCCCCAGGTCCGCAGCGATTCCATATGGCACATGGTCCTCATGATGTCTAGCTACCGCTTCGAGAGCATGCTCTGCCGCATCCTAAAGAAGGAATCCGAAGGCCGAGATGCGGAGATCTCGCGGAGGGCCGGTCAGGGGGTGAGAGTGGCTATATATGAGCTCGATGCCATTATTGGGAGGGCCATGGCCTATGACATGTTGCAAATGCTCCCAATGACTTTGTACGTGATTCTCCTTCTTCTTCTTCTTGTTTTGAGCCCAAGTTGACCATAAATTCTTCCATCAATCCAGCATCAGCGTCGTCCCAACTGTCCTCGCCCTCCACCTCGAACTCGTCCTCAGCTCCTCCGAAAGCGACGCCGTCAAATCCCGCTCCCGCATCTACATCCACCAAGCCATCGTCTTCCTCCAACAGTGCCGCGACCTGCCCCTCATCAAAATCGCCCTCGAGCTCGTCGACTGGGCCCTCACCAAGCAGAACCTCCTCTCCACCGAGGCAAGCAACGCCCGGCAGAGCACAGCCACAGCCGACGTCAATGCCAACCCCCCGCACCAGAAGGATGCACAGGATGGAGTCGATGCGGAGGCTGTTGATGCCGCGGGGGAGAACCAGGAGCTGCCGGATCTGACCGTGTTTGACGTAATAGAGAGGCTGGACGAGTTTTTGGAGCTTGGGTCAATGGACAATGCCCTTATTTCGGATCTATGGCAGATGTAGCCTGCGTTTGAATCATTTATGCGTTAATGAAGCGTTTCTACTAGTTTGTACATACATTACAACTTTACAACCACAGCTCCATTTCACAACCAACTTTTATACCGAGGGAGCATGTATATAATATATCCATAACGATATCATCTAGAGATTAACAGGGGAAAGTACAAAGCTGCTTCAATAATTAAAACGTGATTGCTCCACTATCCTTTCTTATGTTCATCATGCTTATCAAAACGTGTCTTATGAACGGAAACACGGTGCTATGCAAACAAACAGTCTCTCCAGCGCCACGCGGCACATGCCTGCCTCATTTCTATCCGAGTAGTTGTCGTTATTCATTCGAGTGTTCCATCACTCAGCATCCCAGTATTGTGAACCGATCCAAGATAATACAACACTCCAACACGCGTTCGTAGCATTGGCCCCCAACATACAAACGAAGAAAAATAAAGGGGGAGAAGGAATTTAAACGAGGCCAGTCTCCCTCCAAAGTTCCAGCCATATTTGCATCCACTCATATTACAATTGGTTATTCTTGATTTTTTTTTGTTTCCAAATCACAAACGCAAAACGCTCATTCCTCTGCCGATTTTACACTTCCTCGGTTTCAACAGCCTCGTACCCGCCTCGGCTTCTCATACCGGTGATGCTCATGAGTGTAGGCGTCTCGTACATTGCCGTGTAGTCGACCTTATCGCCACCGAGGGTCGCATGTCCTGTTTCTCGCTGGCCGAAGATGGGAGCATGATCGCACCAAAAGTCCTTACAGTTGGCAACGCAACCCCTGCTAAAGGGGTTCTTCTTCTTGCGCTTGTTCTTGGTCGTGGCTGCACCGCGGCCAGTGATGGTCTCGATGAAGGGATCAACACCGAGGAGCTGGCTCCACTGCTTGAGGAGGCCGGATTTGTGCTTGTGCCCGTGGCCGTGACTGTGGCCGGCATGAGCACCTCCTGGTGCTGCAGGCGCAGAGAGGGATGGGTGGTTGGGATCGAGTGGAGCGCCTGTGGATGTGAAGGCGGTGGACAACGAGGCATTGAGGTGTACGCCAGTCATGTTCTCGTATGTAGTCATGGCACGGGAGACCTGAATGAACTGCGTGAAGAGCAGCATGGACACCCATGTCAGCTGAAGAGATGCCCACATGGCGAGGAAAAGTGTGTAAGAGTCCGCATTGACAAGCCTGCAGACGCTGGGCCCGAAGAGTGTACAAGTCTCCGAAGCTTGGGGGGTAATCTGTTCAAAGTCTGGATAGCACTAGTCAGCGACGGGCTTCGGTTTATGACGCTGGAAGCAAGGAAGGGTTCATACAGTAATACAGTAGCCAGTTGTAAAGAGGAATACCGACGGTTAGGGCGATTAGGTAGTAGAAGAAGTGGCGATGGTTGTTTACACCGACGCAGTTGAACACCCACGGACAGTGGCTGCGAGTCATGGTTGGTTAGTCCAATCGTTCATCTTAGCATAAGGGGAAGTTTTCCATCTTACTGGTCGAACTTGGCTACGCATCGCTGACAGCGGCGGCAATGCTTGCTTCGTAGCGGCGTGCGGATCATGCAGACAACGCAGAAGTTGGACTCGTCAAACTTCCAGGACTTTAGGAGCTCGTCGATGACGGCTCTCTGCTCAGCAATGCCGTTCATTTTGGGCACAAAGCCTGGGTCATATCTCATTGCGGCGACAAAGAAGAAGGCTGTCAAGCTCAAAGCGGCACCAAAGGCAAGATTCAAGAAAAAATGAGAAGAACCGCCCCACCATCCAATGGTAGCTGGCAGGATGAAGATTAACCAGTTGGTGCCCACGAGAAACAGCGATCCCGCAAAGATGCCGGCCATCCAAGGCTATGATCCCCAGAGCGTTAGTGAATCCATTCCCTCGATTTCTATTTGGAGCCATATAGAAGCACTTACCGTCTTGTGGAATGCCCGCATGTCCGACGGAGCATACTCGAGCACCTGTTTAGCAATCCATAACAAGCCATATGCCGCACCCGCTGACAACGGCAGACCGACATAGATTGGAAAGCGGGACAGTATCATCAGCGCTATCCACACCATCAAAAAGGGCCAGAGAAACAAGAACTTTGTGAGAAAAGCCTTCTTGTCCTTCAAGAAGTAGCTCGCGCCTGGCCAGGGTGGAGTAGCGACATGCCCGTCTTCGTCATAGCCGCATTCCCGCAGCGCACGGTGCCATGCCGGTGTGGTATTGAGCTCGGTCGCGGTCAAGGCCGGCGTCTTGCCCGTGTCCGTCTTGGCAAACCGGTCGGCGCCATATTCAATCATCTTCAACACGCAGGCCGCATTGCCCTTAACAAGCGCCCAGTGCAGCGGAGTGAAGCCTTGCTCGTCGGTGGCATGCACGTTAGCACCCCAGCGCAGGAAGACGTCGACCAGCTGGGGAAAGCCCTTGTATGCCGCCCACATGAGCGCCGTGTGGCCGTAGCTGTCCAGCACATCGACCGGGATGCCCTGGTGGAGGAGCAGGACGATGAGAAGGACGTTGCCGTTGAAAGTCGAGATGTGGAGGGTGTTGTAGCCCTGGGAATCGGTGATGAGAGGGTCTGCGCCGCGCTGCAGCAGCAGGTTGACGGTGTAATAATGGCATCGCTGGGCAGCCCATTGCAGAGGCGTGGCGATGGACTCGCCGCCCTTCTTGTTGAGCTCGGCGCCGTGCTCTATGAGGAACGCGCACATGGCATACTGGTTGTTGATGGCAGCCCACTACGGATAGCACGGCAATGCGTCAGTTTCAGCTCGGCTTTGGTCTGACATGTCTGGCCGCTCGCAGGAAGTCACAGCCGCCGCCGCAGCAAACAGCTCCTCCTAACCCACGGGCTCCAGCTGCATCGGAGACTCACATGTAGAGGCGTGATGCCTTCGTCGTCGCTGTATGTGGCGTCGTACTCGCCCGACTCGAACAGCTTCTCCATGGCGGCCACATCGCCGATGCGGGCCAGCTGCATAATGTCGTTCTCCGGCGCGGGCTCGTCCGCCGGGAGGCTGCCCATCTCCATCTCGCTGTTGAGCTTCGGCGCCGCGGCTGCTGACTTGGACAAGGGCTGCATTCGCGAAGGCACTGCGGCCGCGAGTGTCGTGGAAGAGGCGGCCGAGGTGTTCCTTGCGCGGGCTGGCGGACTATTGCTATTACTACCCATGTAATGGCAATGACCAAGGCAGCGGAAGCGAGGGAAGAGGGGAAAAAAGAGGGAGAAGAGTGGTGAGAAATGAAGGTCGTCGGCGCACCCGCGTTGTTGGGCTGAAGGGCTGAACCCGTACCTTAAATTGACGGATACGCGAGGAAGCCTTCGGCTGCGGGAGTGCGGAGGAACAAATGCGAATAAAAAAAAAAGCCAAGGGGTGGCCCCAAATGGGCGGGTTCTCGGAGTTGGCGGCTCGTTAGGCGAGGATGACGAGCCGGATCTGAGAGATCGACGAGGGTGAGACTTGGTGGAGAGCGGATTGGAAGAGAGAGGCAGAGAGTGCCTGGGCTGACGATGCAGTTTGATATCGATAACAGCTAAAACAGTGCCATGGCCGTATTACGCAATATTAGTGGAGGGAGAGGATGGCGCAGCAGGGAACCCTAATTGCGCTGAGATTTTAGTAGAAAAAGAAGAAGAAAAAAGTAAAGGGAAGACAAATACGATGTAAAACGAAAAAGGAAGAGCAAGATTTAATTAATGATTGTATGCAGGGGGGGAAGAAGGATTGCAAGGCTGCTGACTGGAAGGATCGTTGGAGGCGCAAAAGCAGTTGAGCTGATAAGGCAGAAAAGCAATCGATCAATTGCCGTACGTGTCCAGGGGAGTTAAATGAGGAGATTAGCGCTCCAGTCGCTAATTAAAGTGGTTTTTTAGCACACGTCTGGAGGGAGCCAAGGAGCCCATGCGGCGCTTATAAATTGCCAATTGTGACTTGTATCGGATGTATGTTCTACTCAATGGCAGCGCTCTACTCTGTGTATACGAAGAGATTAGAATTGATTCACATATGGTATTGCGATGAACTTACAAGGCATTTATTAATTAGTGAACCGGTTGCATCTTGTTCTTGGTCTGTCCGTAGCCCGTTGCTTGTTCTATTTATAATGCGCCTAGGCCTTTCAGCTGAGCCCCCAGAAGATACAGCTTCCGCCTTACGCGAAGGCTTGAAACTGTTAGTACCATAATGGTTAGAAGAGAAGAGCAGTAATACTGCAAATGTGACAAGACATGCAGCAATATACTACTAATCACTTCTGGCCCCTTACATATCACATTGGATTGGCCAGTAGTAAATGCTACTTCTCGTCTCAAATGCCGTCAATCAACCAGGGGGCATGTAAAGCCACACCCAGCTGCTCAGGTGTGGCGCACCAGCTCCGTCGCCGCCACAACATGTCCACCAAAAACCCTTGGGGACAACTTACAGGGCCAAAACTTGCCAGACAGCATCTCGTCCGACTCGGGTGCCCCAACATCCGCGCATCTACCCATCGTTCGAGGGGACCGGGGCGAATTTGAGCGCTGAAAATCACCATCAGGCCACGTCGTCGCATCGCAAAAGGGGGCTGATTCGCCATTCTTTAGCTGTCCCGAGAGGTGCCAGTCTCGCCAGGACTTAAATATACTCCCGATCCCAAAAGTTCGCATCAACTTCAACCAGTCGACAACGAACCAGGAAATCTGCCCGCCATGGTGTCCTTCACCGAGTTCGTCGAGATCATCATGACGCCTTCTCTCCCCGTCATAATCCTCGGCATCCTCATCATCATCGGCGGCCCCGTCATCCTGCACCTCATCCTCTCCTCCTCCTCGACCTACACCGTCGCCCCGAGCGTCCTTCTCCTCGGACCCGATAATGCGGGCAAGACGTCTCTCCTCACTCTCTTCGAGCGCGGCGCAAAGCCCTCCCAGACTCATACTTCGCAAGTCTCGCACTCCATCGAGCTCAACGCCTCGACCGATTCCGCGACCAAGAGCTCGTATCGCAACCACGACGATGCCACGGGCACGCACACCAAGTTTCTGCTGATTGACACTCCGGGCCACGGAAAGCTGCGCAATGTTGCCATGGGAAAGCTTGCGCGCACCGAAAAGGTCAAAGCCGTCGTCTTTGTGGTTGACGCCGCGGCGCTAGGCGAACAAGAGACCATTGCGCCCACGGCCTCGTATCTCTACGACGTCCTGCTGTTTCTGCAAAAGAGGGCTACGTCCAAGGGCAAGGATAAGGCTTCTATCCCGGTCCTCATTGCCGCCAACAAGATGGATTTGTTCACCGCCCTGCCCGCCACAATGGTCAAGACGCATCTCGAGACGGAGTTGTCCCGTATTCGCGCTTCCCGAAGCAAGGGCCTGCTTGATTCCGGCGTTGGCATCGACGATATCGGCTCTGAGGAGCAAGATGGCTGGCTGGGAGAGTATGGATCCGAAAAGTTCACTTTCCAGCAGATGAGTGAATTCGACATTGACGTCGAGGTGCTCTCTGGCAGCGTCTTGACCGAGGAGCCCGGTGCTGATAAGTGGTGGTGGTGGATTGCTCAGAGGGTATGAATAATGGTGTAGAGACGAAGCTGAAACCGACTGTGTATGAGTACGCTTTTACGTCACTATAAATGTCTAATGATGGGAAAGGGCAGAAAACGAAATGAAAAACAGTTAAAGTAATGATAATCACAACATAATGCCTATACATCTTCACAATAGTATAATACTCTGGGTATATACGACGTTGATAAAATTCCATTCATGTACACATGCAATACCCTAGATGTTGAGTCTATCAGGCCCCGCGCAATATTGTTGATCTATCCCAGTTCCTTGCACTCTGCAGATATAACGCACGCCGCTGCTGTCAAAACCTATAACCACAAAAAAGAACGCCGAAAGAAGAAGAAGGAAAAAAAAAAAAAGGTCAAGTATTCCAATACTAGCCCTCCCTCAGACAATTCATTTTTTTTTTTAAACAAAAGGGCTTACAAGGTTTGGTTCACCATCCAGGTAAGCAGATCAACCTTGGTGACCACAGCAATGGGCTTGGACAAAGACTGGGAGTTGCCCTTGCCGTCCGTGACAACAGCAGCGCTGTTCCACTCAAAGAACTTGCTGAGGGTGGAAAGTGGTGTCTCCATGGTGATCTCAACAAACTTGCGCTTGCTGCCCGTCTTATGGCCGCTGGCCAGCTTGCGCGGGTCGGTGACAATCTCGTCAAGTCGGCCGAAATCGAACATGACCTCCTTGACCTGGGTTTGACCCGTCGCGCGGCCACGGGAGATATAGCTGAGAAGGTTGCCGAGAGTGACAAGACCGACCAGCTTGCTGGAGGAGGAAAGCACGGGCAGCTGATCGAAGCCCTTGTCTCGCATGGTCTCGATAGCCTCAGAGCAAGAAGCGGAATCGGCGACTGAGGTCACAGGCTTCAAGCGGAGAGAAGCAATGGTGGCGCCATGGTAAGGGTCGGAAGCCTTGTCGGCGCCGGCCTGAGGAGCCGACTCAATGCCGTCGGTGGACAAAAGTCCGTTGGCAGCCAGCCAGTCGTCATCGGCAAACTTGGAGAGATAGCTGCGAATGCTGTCGGGGAGAACAACCACCACCGTATCGCCCTTCTTGAAGCCAAAGTCCTTGACGGCCAGCAGCATGGCGGCCATGGCGGAGCCAGAGCTGCCTCCGACGAGCAGGCCTTCCTCGGCAATCAATCTCCTGGCGAGATAGAAAGACTGCTTGTCATCGGTCTTGTACCACTTGTCCACGAAGTCGCGGTCCAGGACATCGGGGATAAAGTCGTAACCAATACCCTCAACCTTGTATCCCTCGTTCATGTGCTCCTCGTTGAGCGACTCGGGCAAAGCCAAGATACTGCCGTGAGGATCGGCGGCAATAATTTTGATATCCTTGTTGTGCTTCTTCAGGCCCTTGGCGATACCCGTGATGGTGCCACCAGTTCCTGCGCCAGCGACGACAGCAGTCACCTTGCCACCAGTCTGCTCCCAAATCTCCTGGGCGGTGCCAAACTCGTGGGCATCTGGGTTGGCCGGGTTGCTGTACTGGTCGAGAATGTGGGCGTTGGGGATCTCCTTCTCAAGGCGTCGAGCAACACCAATATGCGACTCGGGGGCGTCCCAGGCGGCCTGGGTTGGGGTACGGATGATGGTGGCGCCAAGGGCACGAAGCACAGAGACCTTCTCGGCGGACATCTTCTCCGGCATGGTGATGATGGTCTTGTAGCCTTTGATGGCGCCGACGAGAGCGAGACCAATACCACTACAAGGCAAAATGTTAGCGACAAGCCAGTCAGCTTATGATTATGAAGTTGGGCCCGTACGTGTTTCCGCTGGTGGGCTCGATCAGCGTATCGCCAGGCTTTATCCTGCCGCTCTTCTCGGCCTCCTCAACCATCCTCAGGGCGATTCTGTCCTTGACACTGCCGCCAGCATTGAAAAGCTCTGCCTTTACATAGACCTCGCACTCGATGCCGAGGCTCTGGGGCACCTTGTTGAGCCTCACAAGTGGCGTGTTGCCGATAAGGTCAGCCGCTGAGAGAACAGTAGGGGCATTGCGCCCAACCTGGGGGATCTGGGAATCGGCCATGGTTGCAGAGGTTGCGAGAGAGCTGAAGAAAGCTATTCTCGCAAAAAAATCTCAAGATTGGTGATGGGAGGAGGGGAATCAGAGTAGATGAGGCGGTGGAGGGACAGAGGAGGTGTAAGGGGCAAAGATGAAGCTTGGCCTTCAAGCTTTTTAATTCTTTTTCTTTGCTTTGCCGGCGATATGCGCTGTCACATGGAGGGGTCTTTTCTAGGGTCAGTCTAGAAAGCTTATTCGGGTGGCGGGGTTTTCGCAAAAACCATTTAGTCCGGCTTGGTGTAAGAACGTAGCTGGCCAAAACCTCCGTCGGCGGTTAGGAGAGTATCAAGAGATGCGTTTCTAGATGAAGTTTGTGAGTATCGAATTGTTTCTCTTCATCAATCCCGAGGCTGTGGATGAATTATAAACTCCGCATCATCGTGAGCAGATGCCATTTGGTAATGCCGTCACATAATCTCATAATAGCCGGGCAGAGAAAAAAAAATATGGGGAGTAATATAGCTGACATAATATGGCGCCATTCGGTGCTGTGGTACGAAGTACTTATTCCAGGTATCCTCAATACTTTTTGAACGCTGCCTGTTTAGGCCACTGACGTTTCCCCTAGAGGCGGTAAAGAGACGCGCTAGGCCATTTGATCACCAACTTTATCGTGAATAAGCCCTGGTTGCTGTAAAATAGAGATTTAGTAGCGCCTCGTTCCCCGTTGCGATAGTCACGAAAATACTATCCATTACCTACCTATATTCGCCAGCAACTACTTCGTATTTGCCATTTTTCAAAACACAATCCGGATCTCTCCCTGCTGTGATTCAAAGGCAGATAAAAGGGTAAAAAAAATCTGCAACATGCAGGGACACAGACTCGCATCGGAGCTACTAATAGCAGCGGATGCAACACAAAAGCGTTCGCATCTCATTCCGAGGCGTGGTTGGACAATTCGGAATGCTGCGCTCCATATCGAGGCACTTTTGATGCATCTTCACAGCCATCGATGCCTCCCCACCTCTCGATATACGGATGCTACCCAAATCTGCTCG
The DNA here is from genome assembly GCA_003012085.1 of Trichoderma brevicompactum. Taxonomy (NCBI): domain Eukaryota; kingdom Fungi; phylum Ascomycota; class Sordariomycetes; order Hypocreales; family Hypocreaceae; genus Trichoderma; species Trichoderma brevicompactum. The sequence goes on along the minus strand of PXNZ01000362.1, from coordinate 39,912 downwards.
GTTGTCCGGGTTCCCCTCAGCCATCGTGTTCGCTTCCGCGCGTCCGGTTAGAAATCAAGAATTCAATTGGCCTTGACAGCATGAGTCCGGCACAACCATGCGGAGCAACCATTCGGATGGCTCTTCCAGCGTTCCATTGCCCAGCCGCGCCGTCACTCTTGGAAGTTGGCCCGCCAGGCGTCGTAAGCTATAGTTTTGCTCTTGGAGAGGACAAAAGTTCATGCGGGCGCCAATGGGCTCAGAAAGCTCTTGCGCCAGCTGTCCCCGCTGAGGCGCGATAGTCATTGAGACCTGCCCTTTCGGTTGCCAAGCCGATAAAGTGTAGAGATTGCCTCTGGGAGCTTCCGGTTGAGGAATCGGCATGGGCAAGCTTAACTTGGTAAATGCCAGGGCTCTATTGCGAATAAAGTCTTGGCTAGCAGGGGGGCCAGCCGTTAGCCACCAGTCGGTGACGGCAACTTACTCCTATTTAAGCTGCTCCAAGGTCGTGATGAATGCAAAGATCGGATGAAACCTCGAGTCATCCAGCTCTACACTGCGTAGTACGTAGCATTGGTATACTATACTATACGTATCACGGAGATTTGACTGCCATCATGAAGCTGTGGAACAGCCTGGCCTGTGCCAGCTTTCTTGCTACGGCTGCCGTGGCGACAGATCGGCTCACACCAGATGCCATCGAGAGAGATATTGAAGAGAGAAAGTACGGATAGTCCATACGATGTGCCTCCTCTGTTGAAGATAGTAGTGCTGACCCGACTCCTTATAGCCTTCAAAATGTGCTCTGGAATCTGAACCACATTGCGGATACACATGGTGGCAACAGAGCCTTCGGCCTACCCGGTTACAACGCTTCTCTTGATTTCATCTTGGAACGCGTAGTGACACGCTTTGGCAAGGAGTTTGACACCTACGTCCAACCATTCAACCATACATTCGAAACCACCCGAAGCATCTCCGTCAAGGGACCCAAAGGCGAAGACGTATACGTAATTACTCTTCAATACAATACCGCTACACCTCTACCTGGCGGTATCACTGGTAAACTCATCGACACACCAGTGGATGATGTGCGGGGATCTGGGTGCTTCGAAGACCAGTGGGAAGGAATCGATGCGACAGGCAAGATTGCCCTGGTCAAGCGAGGCATCTGTGCTATTGCAGACAAGCTTAAATTGGCCAAGGCGCATGGTGCGTTGGCAGTCATCTTGTATAACAATCAGCCTGGGAAGCCCATTGGATCGGCCACTCTGAGCGCTTCGAACATTGGACTACTCATTCCTGTTGGAGTCATCACTTTGGAAGATGGTTCTGCTTGGAAAGCGCGTCTTGCAGCTGGAGAGTCTCTGAGTGCCACTCTTATCGTAGATTCCGTGAGTGAGCCCAGGCAGAGCTGGAACATCATTTCAGAAACAAAGGAGGGCGACCCGAATAACGTTGTTATGCTTGGAGCTCATTTGGACTCAGTCCAGGCCGGTGCTGGTGCGTATACTCTGCTTGAATGGCCTCATACGGCGTTGGACTAATCTTTCATGTGCGATGCAGGCGTGAATGACGACGGCAGTGGGACAGCCGCTCTTCTTGAGTTAGCTACTGCTTTCCGGAGATACAAGGGCTTCGCCAACAAAGTGCGATTCGCCTGGTGGGGTGCCGAGGAGTGAGTATCTTCCCAGTTTCCGCGTCTTGTGCTGGCCACGTCGAACGAGCAGATTGGCTGATCAACTTGCATATTAGGAGCGGCCTGATCGGCTCTCTGTATTACGGCCAACATCTGTCCGAGGAAGAAGCAGATCGTATCCGCTTTTACTTCAACTATGACATGATTGGCTCCAAGCAGCCCATCTACGCCGTGTACTCTGATACTGATGCCCACAAGACTGGAGGCTCCATCCTCTTTGACTATCTTTCGGCCAAGGGCAAGCCTGTCTACTATGGGTGAGTATCATCTGTTGAATCCCAAGAGATGTGAAATGCTAATGGTATACGAAGCGGATTTGGTACGTCTTCCGATTACGTCGCCTTCCTTGAGCTGGGTATTCCTTCGTCCGGTCTCTTTACTGGCGCTGGAGCACCGGAAGATGCGTGCTACCACCAAGCCTGCGATAACCTTGACAATATAAATTGGGACGCCATTACGGTCAACACCAAGGCTGCTGGTCGTGCGGCCGCACAGCTTGCCTTGAGTTTGGACGGTATTCCTCTCCGAGAAAAGACTAGCCTCAACCCGAGCAGCAAGAAGGCTGTCCAGAGGCAGCTTAACAGGGCGGCACAGCTCACCAAGGTGATTGAGAAGTCTCATAGCTGCGGAGGCTTGGGCAATAACACAGTTTGAGGCACGGGATGATTGCAAGATTTTGAGATTGGATCTCAAACGGGTATATGATCACATTAGCCATTATTCATTAGAAAACATTACTACTGTTATACTTAATGAGAGACGGGAATCATGATTATCCTTTCCAATTCCAGACGCCGCGCTCTAATACCCGGCGGGTTATGATGCGATTTGATGCTGCTATTCATTTCATTCGTTCCAACAATGTTTAGGTCCTTTGAACCGGTTGTATGCTTTACTGCACCTTGGTGCATAGGCAAACAAATCCTTTGCCAATTGGTTTGGGACAACTCTACCGAGACTATGCATGCGAAGTACACACTATAGCTTTTCTCTTTAAGGATGTTCCCTTTGCGTTTTTTTTTTAAATGCTTTTTTCTCGTCCCGTTAAATTCCTCTCCCGCTGTGGAGGAGTCAGTGAGCATTTCTCATCCTGTGCGCCAAATCTGAGGGTTCCGAGGATTCGATATTGGGACTGCCCGATAGGTAGGGAACTTGGGACCTCCAGGAATCCTCTCAGCGATTACCACGGGAGCAGGCGTCTGAACAGCGACTTTGATTTTCCTGGACGATGACGATTTTCTCTTTGGGGGCGTATAATACACGGTCTCTTCTGTGTACTCGTATAGACCGCGAGTGGTGCTGCTAGTGCTTCCCCCCTTTCGTTTCTTTTTCTTCTCTACCGTCTCCTCTTCATATGTGATGGGCATCCTCCGCTTTCCAACGTAACAGAAGCCGACTATGAGGAGAAGAACGACGACGCCGACTACGGAGCCCAGGATGGCGCCGATTTGGCCGCCGGAGAGGCCATGGTGGTGCGATACGGGAAGAGGCACAACAGCAATGGTACTTGTGGCAACTGGTTCGATGGTGCCGAGAGTGATGACCGTGGTGAAGGTGGTGGATGCGCGGATGATGGTTTGTGTAAGGATGTGGAATTCGTTTTGGCGGATTTGGAGGAGGGAGGGCGCCTCAGTTGGGGCTGGGGGAAGATGCATCTTGATGGGATATGTGTGAGGAATGTGCGATATAAGATATTGAGTACAAGGAATGAATGCGCAGAGTATTCCGCGGCGATGGAGAGCAGAGAAATGACAAGGCGAAAAAGCAAAGAGGATGTCTACGCTTTTTATGAGTTTCCCGTTAAAACCGTCTTTCATCTCATTCCTTTACTAGATCAAATTAATTTACAGGTGACCGCTTTGTTGCTCGCACACACACGCCCCCTTCTCTGACAGCATTTGCTTGCCTCTCACGCGTATGCGTCTTAAGTAGCTCCCTGCAACTCTCTCTCACACACACACACACTTTACCAAAGGGGAAGAACAAAGAAGAGAGAGAACCCCACGCTGCATACCATGCCGACGGCCGCAGGGGATACGAAATGCAGCGGCGCGCGAAAAACGAGACGTCATGCATCAAAACGTTTTATTGAAGGAGGATTTTGCAAGTTTTCACTAAAAGGTCCAAAGATGTAGCATGTCAGATGATGTGTCCATGAGGCCAGGCTAGTGCGCCCACCATCTCTACTGGCGTGTATCTATTTTTTTTTTTTCGGTCAATGCAACGCGTAGGCAGCACTCCCGGAAGAGAATCGAGCTTGTTCAGGGCCTCGCGATGTGAGATTTGCCTGAGTGTGGTGCGCTAAACTGCCGTATGCGTGTGCTATGATGGATGCTGGTAGGGTTTGCTGAGGGTGGCTGGGCAAGGGTTGCTGTTGGTTGGAGGGGAGGATACTAGCAGGGGTGAGGTGAGGTTGAGGTGGGCATGTGCTTTTAATGCGACGAGATGCGATGGGATGAGACCATCTGCCTGGCCAGTGTCTATGTGGGTTCGGGGGGAATCTGAGGTGATCGTGATGATGATGAGAGTACGTGACGTTGAGACATGTCTCGTGCTTTATACACGATAATAACGGCTGCTTCTTTACTTTTACTCTCTTTGCGACACAATTGTAGGACACAAGCCAGCATTCGTATCCTATATAATAACCCGTAAATTACTGCTACACAATAAATGACTAGAAGAATGAGGTGACTAAAATCCAAGAAGACTGAAGTATTGGATTGTTCTCACTTGTCGCTACCAAGGTGATCATTGCCTAGGCGTTATAAACGAGTGAAAATATGGAGTATAGGGTATGAAGAACCTTGACTCAAGCTAGAACCAATATCCACAAATGCACTTGCATATGAGCCACCAAAGAGTCGAAAAGAACGAGACCATTTCAGTGGACACTGACAGAGCATTAAGAAGATTGATTTCTCCGGAACAGCTGCTGAGTTCGCCCTGCTCTCCTGCCAACCCCCTTCGACACTAGTTTGTCTAGAGGGTCTCTTGGTAAAGGTCACCTCACTGCGGTTTGGCGGCCTATTGAGCCATGGTATTATCGATTTGCATCTTGTAGTATCTACACCACTGCTGTTGGCGTCACGCCACGCTGCCATGTTAGTAGAGAGGGGTGGACAGGGGAAATATGCGGATGGCTGCATTTCGAGAAGTGATGGATGGGGTAATTTACATACTACGCTAAAGCCGTATTGTGGCTCATCATAGGACGCGCAAAAGATCTTCAAGGTATGTTTGTGAGGAAGCATATTCTCACAACTAACTAACCTACATGGCAATATAGCAATCTGGTGCCTAGCTAGTAATTCTGAAAGCAGTATGAACCAATAGCAATGCTGTTCAAATGCCGCATCTTCAACAAAAGAGTGAAAGTAAGGTCGAGAACCACATTAAGAAAAACTATAATAAATACACGGCGCCAACCAGATTAAACATTAATTACAAGCTAACCGACGCCTTTTCCCACTAGGCGGATCTATCCGGCGTATCGACCCCCGGAGGTGGGACTAGTGGGGCCGGGACTCGACCGAGGCCATCATGGACACAAAATCTTGCTTTTGTTGAGAATATGGAGTGAGTAGGGGGAAATCTGTGAAACTGGTGGCAACAGTCAGCAAAATCTGTTGATGGAGAGGGGATCTGGTGAAAAGAAATCGCTTCACATACCAGCCTGTGATTTTTCCTCTCCCATCGGCCGTGAGGCTTCCATCTCCACATTCAATCTTAAACACTATCGCCTTCATTTCTGGTATCTCGCCTTTCCCTATACAAAATATAGACGTGCATTATTTAATGCGCGCTTTGATTACCTGGAGGCTAAAGTCAGTCAAATTCTGCGATATAAGATGGGAGTAATTGGGGTCGGATTCATGGTACTCACTAATATATGTGCTCATCTCCTGGCCATCTTCAAACCTGAACTCCGCATTGCAAATTCCAAACCCGGGTTTATGTCTCCTCCAAATACGCTTTTTGATTCTCTTAATGTTGTATGCATATGTGCACTATGTTCATAATCTAGAGATCCAAATCAGCTTCATTTGTCAGATAGAAAAATTTAGGTCAAGAGAAGTTTCAGTACTAACCAATCTGAGTGCCTTTGCCGTCACAATAACTTGTCAGATTTTATCTTCAAGTTTATCTTCGTAAATCACCAAATACACTGCTTCTTCTCCCTTCTCCCATCTCCCCTCTCCTCTTCTCTCCTTCTCCCACCTCCCCACACCCCTCATTTGGTGCACACTTGCACTCTATTAGTGTGTGCCTCTGCCACCGGCAGCGTCTTTTTCGGCGTCGTCTTCACCTTGAATCACCTCGCGCGTCTTACCCCACTTGAAATCGTCTGAGTTGAAGAGAGAGTATAGCATGATGATGATGTTCATGAATGGAGAGGTAAGGAAGTGCAAGAAAAACCCGGCAAAGTACTGGGCACGTTCTTTCATGTTTCGAGGAAGCCAAAAGCCAACGCAGAAGGAGTAGAACTATCGTAGAACATTAGTATCAACGTCAATAAAAACGCTGTTGGGATTAATACTTACGTAGCGCAGGAACAAGACCGAGAGGAGACCAACAAAAACACCGTCCCTAAACATTTCACGGCCCTTTCGTATGAAGAGGCTGATGAGCTCAGCGACAGCAGCAATAATGAATGGAGTAATTGCCCATGTAACGACAGCCACAACGCTTTGCAACCTCTCCAAGGGAACGATACCTGGTCTAAAGATCATGACAAACTCGTTTGAGATGCTGCCGAGAGCCCAACGCTTGCGCTGCGACAAGAACACTTTCCAATTTTGTGGGACAATGGTGAATGCCTTAGCACGTAGAGCCTGTGCTGTTTGCTTTTTGGGGAACAAGCTGAAGATGATGGAAGCGTGAATGCTATCTTCCGAGTAATTTCCCATAATGTGCTGCGTCATGATGTCGTTGGGTTTGGGGCAGTATCCGAACCGTTCACGGAGCACGGCATCGCCAAATGTCGACTCGTCGACGCGGATGAGCTGGCAGCAACCAGGAAGACAGTTGACCTTACCGGTAATGCGAGACTGGAACATGCGTCGCAGGCCTTGTGTTTGAGAATACTCAACTGATTGGTAGAGAGACCAAGGAGCGAAGGGTTTGCCATCAAAGTCAACGCAGACGTGGCCGCAAACACCGACTAGCTTGGGGCTTGTGCGAATCTCTCTAAGCATCTCGCGGATGCAGAACTCGTCAAAGACTGTGTCGGCATCCATCCCCACGAGGAAATCAACAGTGTCGAGGCCGTGCTGTACGAAGCTATTGCCGATATACTCATACACGTCGTTGTTGAACATGGTGAGGATGTTTTCCGAGCGCTTCTTGAAGTGGTACAGAAATGAGCGGGCAAAGCACAAGCTGTCGCGTTTGCCTTGATTGTAGCTCTTGCCGACAAAAACATATGGGAGACCCTTGTAGAAGCCTGTTTGGATTTTCACGGGCATGAAGAGGCCATCTCGGGCGCGATAACCGTTTTCGAATCGTCGGCATTGGCCGGGCTCGAGGATGTCTTCGAGGAGGTATTGCTGAGTTGTCTTATCCATACCTGGGCCGCGGGCGTTGCCGTCAACAACGATGAATATTACTTTTGGGTGGGCATCAATTTCCTTTTGATCCACAAGAGAGTCAAGAGATCGGGTAAGTTCCTGGTGCGTCTCGTTATAGCAAGGAAGCAGGAGGACCATCTTTTCGGGCTCTTCAGGAATAGTTTCTTTTTTGCCGAGCCACCAAGGTATGATGCGCCTGCCGATGGCGTTTGCGATGATTGCAGCCATCATGAATGTCTGCAGCATAGTATTTGAGCTGAGAAGAATAATGAAAAGGTAATACATCTGGAAGTATTTCCAGGCAACATAGATCAGGGCGCCGTTGACGAGGAGTAAGCCAATAATGAGAGACCATTTCTGCAGACGGAGAAGAGTCTTTGATACTTTTTTGAGTTCTTCTTCCGAGTCCCATCGAAGCTTTGCTTCTTCCTGGAGGATAGAGGATGAGAACGATGCAGCAGAGTCAACAGCAGAGTCAACACCAAAAGAGGCTTGCGACTGAGGAGTCTGGGCTCCTGGCAGAAAGCTACCGTTGATGTTTCGGATGACAGACTGCGCGACTGCATTAGTGTATGCTGCTGACTATTGGCAAGAAGTGGTGTTTGTCGAGTCTACTTACGGAGTCTCTCGATCCCGACATGCTCAGCCTATTGCTGTTGTTGAACATGGAAACGGGAGGCCTGCTGAAGTCTTCCTCTCTCGTAGGCCTTTGTTGGGAGATATCTCCCGTCTCGGAAGCGGAGTTGGACATGGTTGGCGAAATAGGATCAGCCATAGTAGTATTCAGACTAATAGAAAGCGAGCGTATGTATAGGAGTGAAGACTTCTCGAGTATTGAACGAGCGTGCGGAAGACGAGGACGTCAACTGTGTATGGAAGTGGGGTGTAGAGGTGATGGACGGAAACAGATCGCAAGCAACGAGAGACGAGATCAAGGAGAAAGCGAATCGTGCTAAATTAGATCCCACCGAGAGCGATGGCAACGACCTGGCAACGGGTCGACAAAATGAAAGTATGAAAGACGGGCGCTTCAAATGGCTTTTCTTACTATTGAGGCACTATTCGCGTGGATGGGGGGAGATTTTTTTTCGTCGCGAGAAAAAGCTTATTCTCGGGACGTGGCATTGATGATATCGTCGATGATTCAAGCTTCACTGAACTCAAAAGACTAAGAAGAGGTGATCATTCTCAGCCTCTTTGGCTTGCTGTCTCTATGGAGCATAGCGAGCTATCGTGATATCTATGAGACATCAAGAAGTAAAAACATGGTACAAGAAGCCTCAACCATCGCCAAGCTTCCACACTCTGGCATCAGTCGTGTTTTTGCTTTCAGCCAGGCTAACAATCTCCACGACCAATACCGTCCCCAAATACAAGCCTCACACAACGTCGTCTCGTATAAGGGTGTCGGGCACGCGTAGAGCATTAGCAGTGCGGTAATACCCTACTAATGCCGAGAAAAAGTGAATAGGTTTTCCAAGGCTTCCAAGTGGTTCGATCGAGGGCTTATTTCATGCATGACATTTACTGGCGGTCTTGAATACGAAGGTATCGTGGAAGATGCACATCTATGACTACGGGGAAGGGCGAGGCTTGGGCTAACGCAATTGGCTTTGGCGCCAAGTCCAGGAAGATAAATTTTATCGCATGGGGCAAGGTAGTACATGAATCGTGCTTCGCTGTGTATTCGTGTTTTCCCGTTTAGAGATGCGGATGGAGCCTACTTACGTGTTAGCTGATGGCCAATCCGCAGATCCATGGATCTCCGAAGCCGGTAACTACAAGCCAAAGGCTGCCGTTGTACTCGAATGTATATGAAACAAAGGATTTCCACAAACGCCAGATGAATCACGCTCCTTTCCAAAGAAGCCCCGCGTCAACAGTACAACAGTCGTGTCTCAGTTTGGAGACATGTCAGTCATCGTACCACATGGGATCTGAAAAGAATCTGGAGCCCTGACGGAGTCTCGTCGACCTGCAGGTTTAGATAAATTGTCTGGAATCAAATGAGGGTTCTTATGACGTTCTATTACCCTCGATCATATGTACCATCCCGTGTTTAGTCTCAGATTGTATTCTGTAAAGGCGTGTCACCGGAGCCTGTCTTGCCAAAAACATACCCATGACGCTAAAGGTGTCGAAGAATAGAGCAGTATCCGGTGTGCTACCTCCAAGTTGAGTAATTTTAAGGCGGACGATGTATTTTGTGCCCCGTACAGCTCCTACGATCGGGCCTTTGCAGCGGAAACTATCCATCTCTCGTACTCTCGTCTCCCCACCGCATCACAACATACTTGACTAACTCTACTAAACCTCAGCCACCATACATGCTTATTCGTAGACTTGAGGGTCTTACTGCTTCAAGCTTCGCCTTGGCGGGAACGAACCGGAATAGCTTCCCTGCACTGCAAGTCCGGAATTCCAGTAACACAGACTTGGCTTGCGTTACCCAAATACTATTCCCCTCACCAAACAGGATGGAATAGCACCACGATATAATAAGGGCGAAACGAAACTAATAGGAAATCATGTACTATCCTACTGTGGATTAGTTTCAGCATTAGGAAGAAATGCCCGGAGGACCTGCAGTAGTTTTGAGCTAATCTACGTAGCGCAGCCAACAGTATTTATATCTGGTCCGTAAGCGCGAATACGAACACTCTTTCCTTCTAATAACATCGGATGATCGGCAGCCTCCCGAGAAATGAATATAGCTCCCCTTCCGACCAGCCACTGGTGTAGTGAGCTGTCTCAGCCAATGTGCGTCTAACAGAATCACGACATTTTGTACTAAGATTAACCTATTCGGAAGCGTCATTGAGGGCGCGTCGGGAACACGAATCCTCCGAGTATCTTTTATCCGATGTTATTCTCCCGAATTTGATAGCCATTGGGAAACCATCGTGGGATTAGGTTCTGAGTGGAGAAGATGTTGTGAAACGATACTTCGGCCTTGTTTATCTCATAACACCCATACACGAATGAGAGTAGGCTGTGTTGAAAAGCATCCTCGGATATCCGCGCTGTGACCCTACGACAGTACCTAAGAATAGCATATGAATGTACGGCAGTGTTGGGAATGTCCATGTTGATGTTATTGTTCTTTTAGGTCATGTGCTCCCAAATGCTCTAATGCTACTGATACTTCATCGCCGAGGTTATGTAGGATAGAGGAGGCAAATGATATGAAAATAAGCATAAAATATTTGAAATCTTTCCGAACATTCATTATGCCAACTTTTGAAACTCCACCACTAGCAGTCACACAAGACAACGAGTCAGGCAACCCCCTTCCCCCCATGTTGAATAAGGGTGTGCTTCATGGCTTATAACAAAGCTGTACCATCTCTCTCCTAATATTTGCAAAATTCACACGTCCATTAAGTGCAGTACAATAATTCCCAACGACTCATTATTCTCTGTTTGATCCATACAGCCAAGATGATTTATGCAGCCTTAATAATAGCATCGACCATAGCGCTTTTGACATCCAGCTGCGCAATGAGCCATCAAATAGCCGCTAGATAGTTTTGCATCAGCAAATGCCATTACCGTGAAGTATATGCAGGGAAATACGCACCAGAAACCGTATTCGGAACAGCATGTCTTGTTGCCGTAGTAAGCACACGTCGCCGAGAAGTGTTTTCCACAAAGGCCGTTCGTTGTATTCGTAATGACAAGATTCGGCCTGTTTCTTGCAACGATTGAAGCATCTGAGCAGTCTCCATATCTAGGGTCACAACCCGTCCCGCAATGCTTGGCGCTGTTGCCACTGTGATCCAATTGTCAGTAGCCGGTATTTTATGGAGGTATGCTAATACGACGAGTGGGGGCCTGAGAATCGAAAGAAGTGATGTGGCACAAACAATTTATCAAGAGGGGCTTGATATATGACCTCCTTACCAATAACCATAGAATGAACAGCATTTGCCAAAGTCGGAGCCCTCGCAAGTCGTGCCCCATCTGTTGCCACATCTTTGATCCTTTGAGACATTGGGTGTTGTCGTATCACTGGCATCTTCGGTGTTGTTCATTGGACCGGTCCGCGGATCGGTGTCTGTGCTGCGTTTGGACGGCGCCCAGCGGTACCAGTTCTCAGGAGGATCACTCAGGCATTCTCCAACAGTCACAAAAGTGTACCCTCGGCCTCTGCTGAGCTCCACAATGTACTTGGTAAGGTTAACAACTGTCTGATAGTGTACATCGTGTGAGAGCACGATGTAATCATGGGAAGATTCATCGGGAGACTGCTTGGAAGAAAACCGATCCTTGGAGTTTTGAATCAACGTAGGATCGTCGTTTTCATAGTCTTTTGTATCAAGGTTAGTACTGATAATGTGGTATCCGAGTTTCTCCATCGTCTCAATGCACCCAGTCTTCAAACTACACTCCAAAAACGGTGGACGCATATACGTGGGCACAACCCCAAAGAGATTGCGGAATGCCATTTCATTGTAGATCATTTCCGTCTTTTGAACTTCCATGCTAACTTCGTTAAGGTTGCGATGTGTCCAAGTGTGGCTGGCGAGCTGGTGCCCAGCATCGCGCATGCGGCGCAGAACGACTGGCCATGGTGTTGATTCGTCGTCAATACGACCCTTACCTCTGTTATTCCCTGCAATGAAGAAAGTTGCTTTGACATTATATTCATCAAGAACGTCAAGAAGCTGAGCCGTATACTCATATGGCCCATCGTCAAATGTCAAAGCGACATGACCTGGATTGTCGCACTCAGTGATTGTAGAAGCTGAGACTCTGTCAGCCTTGTTCCAAATGCAAATTGAACCCGTTTGAATATGGATAGTTCTTGACACAAACCATATGGGACATCGCCAACGAATGGCCGGGGAATATCTTCAGTACTCTCTCCTGGAGGGCTGATTCTAAACTCAATTCATTAGCTTCAGCTGATCCGCCAAAACCGATCCTATTCCATGATATGTGTTGACCTACTGTGTGTCGCAGGAGTCGCTATACTCGAGCTGGCATTGCGATCCTGAACAGTATTGCTTGGTAGTACCACAGTAACCAGACTCAGAACAGCATTCCCCTTCGCCACAGCTCCCAATACCAGGACCGCAGTGCTGATCCCGTAGCTCTAATATATGCTTGACAGCATTACTGGTCTTCTTTCCTGGAACCGCGGAAGCAGCTTCTGAAAATATGAGGACCATTGTCACCGTAGCAATACAAAAAAGCTTCATGATTATAATATCGCCACGTAGTGTCACTTGGAGGACAGGAAGAAGATTCACTTGATTCTAGAATCAGCACATGATTCGGACCAGATAAGGAGATATCTTTTATTTACAGAAGATTACGCTGACTTGAGTTGCAAATTCTGACCACGTGGGCAAATGTTTAAAAGGGGGAAATGACCCGTGCTAGCAAATTTCCAAAGCCATGGTTGGGGAACTTTACATGAGAACCTATCTCTTGAGTCAGGAACGGCGAATTGAACGCCTTGTTGGGAGCTCTAGAAGATGCGGGTGGCTGATAAGTTGAGAGCTATTGCACAAAAATCCCTCTCTATTTTTCATGCGCTCATAGCTTGATTTGCAACGCAATACCTCGTGGTGGTTACCTACAGTAGTCGTAAATGTATGGATGGGAGGCCGCATTATCACACCCTCTTCTCCCCGAACCTTTGCATACGCTAATCGAATCAAAGCTCCACCACAGTTTCGTGCTAATTATTCGATACCGAAAATTATGTGTAGGTGTGATAGTCCAGTTACTGCAGTGCACCAGAGCACATGAAGAAGCAGAAGAATTTGGTAGAGCGAACGGCCTCGCTGGCACGCTTGATTCGATGATCCTTCGTATTATCGGATAGTTTATGCTACAGTGTCGTATGAAGCGACGATAATTGACTAATGTCTAAATGGGCCCCTAGATTATGAGGCCCAGAGATGAAGGTGGATCAGATACTTTCCGTTGTAACTTGTGAATTAATATTCACAGAATGACTTCGAAAGTATCCTCCCACTCGTGTAATTTGCCAACCAATGCAATCTTTATTGCCGCGTTCTATGATTTCCATATACTAAACATTTAATGGAAATATATGTTGTGCCTTTGCCAAGGATTTAGGATTTGAATGCAGTGCTAGGGAGTCCATGTCACAACGTCAATAGCTGTAGCGTTGACGTATCACTGTAGCTTGTAGGAATACCCAAGGTGTTACAGGTTATCTCATTCCCTTTTTGCGTCTGATTAGGGGATTTTCCGAGAGCATTGCTTGTCAACGGGCTTGCGGACATACGAGATAAAATCGCATCCGACCTCGGTCAAATCTATTTCACGTTAGGCTTTTACTCTAGTGACGGCACCGGCCGATTTTATAGACCATGTAAGTGGATAAACTTATAATCTAGCTGGGGATGGCGCACCTTGGCTGGACACTATGCAAAATGTAGTAGAGCCCGTGTCATCTTCATGGTTGGCTCATATACGCCTTAGGTTTAGTAAATCATGACGCCGTGATAGCAGATGTAATGAAGGAGGCGTAACAAAAACGTTGTGCGATTTTCCCATATCGTATTGGAGATTTGTCGTGCAACGGTGGCTGCCGCAGGTCTAATCCTAAAAGCGAAAATTCCCAATAGAATCAACATCAGGGGGGAAACCTAAGGAACAGGAAACGTCATAAAGTAGAATTTATCCAGAACAAAAAATTGGAAATAAATTACTAACGATGAGTAATCTGGTTTCCCATGTATCTAGCAGTGAATGGAAGCACATCTATTTCTCTCTAGACACAGAGTATACTTCGATATGATCAAAGTCTGTTTCCTAAAAGAGAGGCACATCTTTGCAATTACCTTCCAATATTGAAGTCATTGACTCTTCGATTATACCGTGGCTGAATATTTGTATCAGCATGTAAATGCTCAACCGTTTTGTACTTGATATGACACCCAAGTAACATTCTGTGCGCAAATCCCGTGAACTCGGATGCACAAGAAATGACACTATTGGGGGTTTCTCATCACTTAATAAGAGTGCAAAGCAAGATTTCTGAATAGGGCTTCAAAGTCAAATCTTAGCGCTGCTGGGTGTCGTATACTTTTACTTTCTCGGTATCTGTCGCGGCGATTTGCGTGCAATGTGGAGTTTTCCGCTTGTTTACCTATATACTAGCTAGTCCCCTTATTCTGAGAGAGTATATTGCCGCCTCCAGCCCAAATTTATTTTCTTCTTCTTCACTCCCTTACAAATTTTGGTCAATACCTGTTATCCTACATCTTGGCAGCTAGCCACTTGTATTCTCTCGTTTCACAGTCCCTCGTTTAATCACCAACTTCGTCAGTCATGGATGCAACACAGCAGCCTTTGGTTCCAGAAATCGTCCATGGCGATCCCGTTCTTTATCCAGATGAAGAGGAGCAAACCAAAACATGGGATTATGGAGCACTGGGGTACTATGATCTTACTCCTCCTGGGGAAACCAACTCGGAGCCGGACGCGTCCACTCAATCCACCCAATCTACTGATACCGACTCCACAACTACATGTGTTGATGGCCAACCAGAGCCTCTTGTAGCTGTCCTTGGAGTTGGCTATGTTGGGGAGCATCTCACTAATGTTTTCTCTCGCTGTTTTAATGTCCTCGGATATGATGTCTCGAAGGCCCGCATAGCGGATCTCTCTGAGAAATATGTGGACAACAAGAATGTTCGCTTTACGTCAAAACCGACAGAACTTGGAGCAGCCTCACATTTCCTCATTTCTGTCCCCACACTCTTACTCGCAGACAAGACAGTCGACACTTCTTATCTGAGAAGCGCGCTCACTACTGTCGCCGAGCATGCGGCTCCTGGATCTACTGTCGTTATCGAAAGCTCAGTCGCTGTTGGCATGACCAGAGAGCTTCTCGGACCCCTGGCCAAGAAGAAGGGCCTCTTTGCCGGAATGTCTCCAGAACGTGTTGACCCCGGCCGAGTTGACCCGCCGGCCTACGCTATCCCAAAGGTCATTTCTGGCCTTGATGATGTGGTTCCAGGCTCGCTGGCTGCCATCTCAAAACTTTACTCAGAGGCTTTTGATGAAGTCGTTACTGTCTCCCAGCCTGAAGTTGCCGAGATGACTAAACTCTATGAGAACTGTCAAAGAATGATTTGCATTGCCTATGCCAACGAGATGGCCAATGCTTGCATCCCTCATGGTATTGACCCCTTCGAAGTCTGTCGTGCCGCTTCAACTAAACCATTCGGCTACATGTCTTACTCTCCCGGACTTGGTGTTGGCGGTCACTGCATCCCCGTCAATCCATACTACTTGCTGTCCAACAGCGAGTTTCCCCTTCTTAAAGCGGCTTCTGAGAAGATGTATGCTCGCCCTGCAGAGATTGGTCGGCGTGTCATCGATGTTCTCTATTCCAAGCCAACGAGCGGTGACTTACCTCGTGTTCTTGTTGTCGGGATGGGCTTCAAGCGCGGCCAGTCTCATCTCGTTAACTCACCTGGACTTGAGCTGGCTAAAAGTCTCGCCCTCTCAGAGAAGGTCAATGTCTCCTTCGCTGATCCTCTCGTTGCGCAAGAGGCAGTACCACATATCAAGCGGCTGGATGACAGCAACTGGTCAGTTGAATATTTGGAGCAGAACTTCAACATGATCGTTGTGGCATTTAAGCAAGAAGGTCTCGACTTTAGCGTTCTTGTCAAGCTTGAAAGTGTGCAAGTACAAATGTGGTGTGCTTAAAAGCTGCTACGAAATCGATACATGCCGAAACAAAAGGACAGCCACATCAAAGGTATGGCGTATAGGTGTTTTGCTTTGTGGTCTCAATTTATGTTTTTTATTGTGTTCTATACCTTGGTGGAGTGGCTTCCATCAACTTTGAGGCGTATGTACGCGCTTCGCTGTTGATTATTAAATACAAAAGTTCACTACGCTTGGGTTCGCTACCCGATGTCTATTAATATACGATGGAAAAATGGCTTTACTTGGGTATTGGTTTGGGAAAAGAAGAATTAATTCAGGCTAAAATCGTCTATTAACGGCTTTTTTTCTCGAGCAATGATCACAACTGGATATCAATTCTTTTGGTCCCTATAAGAGCTGATCCAGTCATTGCACTAGCGAGAAGCGTCTTTTATGTAGCGCCAATTGGTAACTATAGCATAGTCTTTTATAGCCTAAATATACTGAATTAATTAGAATACCTTGGAGTGGACTGTCCCGTAGCTCACATGGCCGTTTATAAGATTTCTCTGATCCGTTCACTTGTCACCTGTTGTGCCGAGCATCCCCAGTGTTAACTACCAGCGTAGCTGGTCACGCATATGGTCTATGAGACACTGGCTCTGCGCACCTTGATAGCATTGCCCTTGCTGAAGACATGTAATCCTGGCTCGTGGTCAAGTATCGGCATCCCCTGATATTGCATCTTATCATATGCATAAAACATTCTTAAGCCCTCAAGGTCCTCTTGATTGACTTGATGCTTGCTTAAATCCTCAAAATAACTCATAACTGATTTAGCATTCTCTCTTCCAAAACGAACAGATTCGATTCCTTCATTCGCGGTACTCTCATGACGGAGACCTAGAATGTGGCCAAACTCGTGAGCTAGGATATTCTCCAGATAACCAACGTTGGGTTCATCTAAAGCACGACTGTATAGGGAGAGGGTGCCTGCTTCTTCTTGTGGAAAAAAAGACTTTACAAACACGTGGCGGGCACGGTAGTCTGGACGTTCATATGTAATTGCAAAGGTGGCTGGATCGTCGCGGCCAACTTGCTTAAAATGCGCGCCAATGCCCTGCCACATGGAGGCTGCTCTTGCAGCTGCATCAGCTACCGAATCTGCCAAGTGGTGGGCCGGGAAACTCTCTGTGTGGATGATGTATCTGAGTTCCGAGCCGGGGCGCCATCGCGGTATATGGTCGCCCAGTCCAACACGAACCCCGCCCAGACATACGTTTGTGTCAACTGATAACTGACTTGATGTATCCTTGATCCATTGATCCACATTATATCCAGAGACCCTCTCAGAGTTAGACTTGAGTGTTTCTTCAGTCAACAGCGTAAGATCTGGGCTACTGGATTTGCCCTCTCGCTCCCCAATCCCTGCATAAGAGGATCCATCTTCGCTTATATCAAAGTCTCTTAGTATAGAGCCCTGTCGACCTCTCATCTGCACTTGATGACTTTGTGAAGAATGGCCAGACTCGGTACCATGGTCCGAGTCTTTTTGACCAGTAGGCAAAGCGAGTTGAGCGAGACGCTCGAGATGAAAGGTTAAATGTGATTGCATCTGTGAGATATCGGAGAATGTGGTTGGGCAGAAAGGGCAGTCCCGGTGTATCTGCATCGATGGCCCAATAACGGCAGCAACTAAAGCAGACGAGAAATGCTCTGGCTTGCTATCGGGATGAGAGTTTTTTAAATGCTGAGTAAAGTCTGGCTGAGTTTCGAATTCTTCACTGTGCTCTTGACAGTGCCATACCAGAGTATGCTGGCGCTCGTGATCGATCCACTCTTGTCGAGTCCCATAAATACGAGCTGGATCTTGGCATTGCTCGTATGTACAATTATATGGCTGTAAGTCATGTATTAGGTGGACTCTGCAGCTCCCATCTTAGCGAAGACGCCCATCATATTGATCCAAAATTATTTGAGGACACTCACATCCAAGCATCCTTTTCAAGGTATTTTTGAGGACACAAAGTCTTACAGTAGGGGCAGGTGAAATATCCACCTACCACAGCTATTTTGGGTGGATCTGGCCATTCAAGCTTCTGGCCCCAGGGGCTGATGACTGTCGATGCGCGAGTCTGTTGTGAGGTGTTTGATCTGAGGTCATCTGGGTTCAGAAAATCTGCCTGTAGTTTTGTAGCTGTTGTAGTTGAATTTGGTAAAAGGCGTTGGCTAGTCTGTTCTGGAGCTGAAGCATCTCTCTTTATCTGTATGAGGCTTGAAGTAGGCTCTTGTTTAGTGACCTTGATAGTCTGTTCATTTTGCTGGACCGGCTCGTTCACAGTCATCTGGCCGAGTCTGATAACATGTTCTTTCCAATAGCTAAACTGCTGTTTTCGACGCGTATTAGCAACGCCAGTCCTACGGAGGAGCCAGTGATCGGTAGAAGAATAATTTGTAAGTACGTCGTCAATATCATTAGCCGCTTCTGCCCTATCTATATTTTCGATGAGGTATTGCCGATGAAGATAAGTAACAGTTGCAATCTCAACTTCTTCTCGTTCTTGTATGTAGGCGGCTCTTATTTCCCCTGGCACACGCTTGTATAATTGATCCATGGTTCGTTGTGGTCGATTTTGGGGACTTCTAATTTTGGCCGCCAAGCTGTAAAGCACATCTAAAGCCTCTGTAAGACTTTGAAGCCGATATTTAACTTCATAGACTGAGCTATCATTGCTCTTAGATGACGAAGCGCCAGAGTTGTAAGAACTACCACTCTGTGAGTCCAAATCACTCTCATTATCGCCTTTCAGTTCCTCGACTTCTTTGCTGATACCCTGCTTCTCGTACGGGAGACGCTCGTTTCGTGTTATCGCGAGCAAATTATCTAGCTGTCACATTGATTAGATTAAGTCGTTTCAGTCGAAGTCTTAGAGATGTGAACAATGAACCAAGTATACAATTCGGCGGGAATCTATATCCAACAACACAGGCATTTCTAACAACCAAATTATACCTACATGGTTGTGAAGCTCCTCGAGAATATCGGCCAGGCGAGATTTCACTACCTCGGCATCTCGAACTCGGTAATCCAGAGACGCATGGCCTTGTTGATACAGCCCGAGGCTGTGTGCCCATATCTTATATCTTTGTTCCTCTACCACTAAATGACGATATTCAGGCACCTGGCCGAGTTGCAGCAAAGCAGCTAGATGAAAGAAATCACTCGATACTTGTTTACCAATCGTATAGAGCTCTGTTTGAGGCACTTGCTCCATATTATTCACGATTCTAGGCTTTTCCTTCTGTTCAAGATGAAGTGATATAAGAGGCAAGGCCGCATCTCAGCTTGTGAGGGGTCTCGACAACGATACAAGGGCGGCGACAGAATCCTACCAGCTGGCCAATCGCAGGAATATGCAACCCACCACTGTTTCAAAGGCGTTAACACCTACCCCTCTTTCAGCCGCAAGAAATTTGGATGCGACTTAAACACGACATCTTAAGAACTTGAGCACATCATGTCGGGCTTCGAGGTTGCTGGCTTAGTCCTCGGAATCATACCTTTGGCGATATCGGCGCTTGAGCACTACAAAGCTGGGCGAGGCGCAGTGGCAACCTTTTTGAAATACCACGGACAGTTGGAAAGCCTTATACAAAAGCTTAAGGTGCAAAGAACCTTCTTCTACCTAAACATTCTTGATTTATTGCGAAGCGCTGGTGTAAAGGAAGTAGTAACCAAATCAGACGTGAGCGAGGAGGATTGCGTCAAAATTCTTCAAAATGCAAAGAGCGGCGCCGAGATCAGAGAGTATTTGGGGACTGGACAACTGCATGATACTTTTCTTGAGATTCTTACGAGTTATGAAGCATGCCTAAAGGCTATTGTTGGTAAATTGGGTCACATCAAGAGACCACCAAAGGTTCGTATAGCAAGGAGCAAAAGAATACATATGGCTAAATCTTCATATTACAGGCCGCGAAGGATGACTTGAAAGCTATCCTTGAGTATAACCGCGCTGGAGCCTCTGCATTCGCATTTAGAGCGCGATTGAGTTTCACCATTGAGAAAGGTATTCTCAAGCAGCTCGTCGAGGAACTAAGCGAAGACCGACTGTCTTTGAGAGAGATGATTGAGAGCATGAAGATACAACAACAGTACATTTCAAGTCATCCTTCCGATGATTCTCAGAGACTTGCTACGATGCTTTCCAAAGTTCGGCAGCAAGCATCTCCTTTGTTCGAAGCAATGCGAAGAGGGTGCAATTGTGATTGCAAAAATAAACACAAAGTCTTTATGAAACTTGACAGTAGGATCCCTCTGAAAAGGAGAAAAAGAAAACACCTTAGGGAGCAGACCAAGTTCAGCCTCATTTTTGACCTCCATGGAAATTTACACGAAACCCACGTCAACGTCAATGAAATCAGCTATGAAGTAGACGACGATATCCGAAGTAGCAGTACGCCTAATACTTTGATCGTCCACCAAGTCACACCGCTGCCTCATAGAAGAGCGGTGACACGCCTTTGCCAGCATGTGTCTGAAGCACAAGGGGCGGACCGTATCTTGAAACTTGAGCTAAACAAGGGAGATCTTTTCCTCGTTGAAGGACAGTCTGAAAATAGACATGAATTCACAGGTCCAACAACGCTAGCAGATATCCTTAAAGCTGGATGTCAAGATGACGACGCCAAGATGTTTCCGAAAGAGCAGACACTACTAGCTCTAAATGTGGCATCATCCATTTTGCAGCTGCAACAGACGTGGTGGCTTGGTCTGCCGTTCAATAGTAAAGAGATCAAGATATTAACTATCCGAGAGCAAGCTTCTATGACATCGGATGGTCTGCCATTCATCGAACAGTTTATGGGGGAAATCATCCCACCATCTTCTCATGAGCCGGCTGAATCTATCACTTCCATTGGCCCAGATCCCAAAACAGCATTAACAGAACTGGCTATCATTCTGCTGGAGATTTGGCATCACAAACCGCTTGAAATTTGGTGCGAAAAGATCGGCAGAGGAAGCCCAACGTCACCAGAAGCGCGAATGATGATGGCCATTCAGTGGCTCCAGGCTACATCCAGACGCCTACTGCCATATCAAATACAAGTCATTGAACAATGCCTACAAGTGTGCGCAGGATCCCTCCGCTTCTGGCATGAAACAGAGTTTCTAAGGCTGTACTGCGAGAATATCATTAAGCCTCTGCAAGAAATTCTTGGAGCATGGTAGAGATTAGAAAATTTTCGGGTTAGGAGATAGTTGCTATATACTCACCGGTATTGAGTATGCCGAATGATGATAACCCGTAGCAACTTTTATTGTCTCGATTTAAATACATTCTACTAGCAAATGTTATTGACCATTTGCACGTGAAGTACCAAAAGCATAAATCTGCCTTTGCAATCTCCATCTCCTCAGTGAGAAGACTGAAAGGGCCATAACCTCTGTATGACGGCCGCAACACCTCCTCACACTAAATATTTTCGTACATCTACTTACTCGTGTTAGATCATAATTATACAAATAACTCCAGTATATGCCAACTCGTAGTAGACAATTCATGAAACAACTCTCTTGTCCGGGGAATACTATTTATATGCGCTAATTCCAATCTTCTCTCTCATATCGCACATTACTCGCTTGTGGGAAGTTTAAGTAGCAGCCGTTGGTCATATTGAAAGAAAAATGTGATGTAATGAGTACTCTTTAAGTAGTCAACAATTGCTTCATAGATGAGCTGGGAGAGGCTTTCTTGGAGCTTGAGAGATTGTACAGAAGAAGGAAACCGTATTCGTTCACGGAAAATGAGCTACAATAACTACCCCAAGACCGAGATATATAACAGAAATTGATGAGATAAAAAGCCAAGCTTCTAGATTGTGAGCCACCGTCTTTGACCCACTTGGCTTTATTATTTCGCTAATAGCTTCGTGCTTTCCAACCCTTTTATTTAATGTGAATGGTGCTTCTCCGACACTTCCACGGAGTAGCAATATCTCTCAACCGTGCATGTTATAACTAAAGCTATCGCATACATATAAAATGACAGTGCTTCACCCCCTTGCTTCGCATTTACCGGTCGTCCGGGCTTTTCTACTCTCGATATCTCATTCCTAGTTATAAGTGGGAAAGCTCTTAGATGCCTAATGTGGGGATTGACATCGATGTTTACTAGGCCATGTTTGGCAACTCTCGGCGAGAACATACCATTCACGATTGCATCCCATTCATTATATAAAATATGCAGGCTCATGTCTTGTCTAGCAGAAGGGTAATATATCAATACTAGACGCCATTATCCGAAGTGTTAAATAAGCGTGATACTCTGCCCATTTAATTCGAATCACTTCCAGATACTCTGATACCATACGATCGCAACCCCGCTTTGCTGAGCAATGAAGTTAATATTAGACGTTGACCATGCGGATGGGACAACATTTGGTCCTGGAGACGAAATTCGAGGGACATTGAAAATTTCTGGTCAATCTAGCCACAAACTGTCTCATTGCACAGTTACTTTAGGAGGTCAGATAACTCTATCACGGCGCGTCAACCTGCATATGCCTTTACGCTCACAAGTGGAAACAATATCCAGGTCGACTTACCATTTCTGTACCAGCACAAGTCGTTGGTTCCAATCCGGATAAATTGGCATACACTGTAGGACACGCATCATCAGATCACGAGGTGGATAATCGAAGCTAACATAGTCGAAGCTGTTTGAGGAAACGAAACAACTAGGTTACAAGAATGCTGGATTAGGCAAAGAAGACCCAGTTAATGCCATTTACTTTGTCCCATTCAGTTTTCGATGTCCATCCCACGTCCGATGCTTCGCACATCCTCACTCAATTCAGCTTCCCCCATCTGTGGACATACGAGAAGCAAACTCCAGAATAAAAGTTGAGTATTATGTTGCTGCAGCTGTGGATAGGCATATACTTGGCCGGGTATCAAAAACGAAGAGAGCGACCAAAATGTTACAATTCAGTAGCAATTTCTCAATGAATAGCTCGCCAACTTCACTATCTAATGTTAGCTTGCCATTGACTTTGCAACAGCAGGGCTCTTCGGCACGCCTTCCTGATGACGATGGTTTACCAGCATATACACCATCTTTGCACGTTCAGGCCCTCCTTCCTCAACCACCGGTTCTATTCAGAGGACAAGCGAATCCCATTAGACTTATAGTACACTCTCCATCTGAAGTGGTAGGGAAAATATTCATCCGAAAAGTCAATGTCTGTTTCACGACCTCCACTACCACAGCTGTGGAATCAATTACCCAACGAGTGGATAAGCAATTTTCAGGGACAAGCATATCTAAGGCAATTCTAGTCGATTCAGAGACATTGGAGCTTGAATCGGGTATCTGGGGGCGGTTTCTTTTACCCAGCCTACGACCAACGTTTGAATCATGCCTGATGCAGATTAAGCATTCAGTAGAAATTAATGTTGGCATATCTGCAGGATTGGAAAATGACATTCATGTAAGTTCAATTTTATGCACTTGGTATGGCATTGTTTGTTGCAGGCTAACATTACGGAGTATACATCAACTTGGCTAGATATTTTGGTGATGGATCCTCCACCAGCATATGAAGATGTTAGAAGAGTAGAGATTCAAGGATAATTGGGAAGGTAATATTAATATCAACTATAATAAATTGTGTACTATAGAATGGCCTAATATTTGAGATTACTAAATATAGATGAAAGCAATGGAGCGCGGCACGGATATGGTTGGGCGCGCCTTAAGATGCACAATAATACATCCAAATATGAATGAACCCTTCCTGTATCAGTTCTAACGAAGACGACGACCCAAGCACGAGTTCCCTTAGCTTGAATTACATTGCTTGTCTCACCGTGTTTCATTGCAATTACACTTACCCGTATTCGCACATGGTCAGATGGGCGTTAAATAATGTATGATTAATGATCAAAAGTGATGCAGAAGCTAATCTTAGGTAGCGACGCTGTATTAGATGCCGAGCGGCGAGATGCACACTGCGGAGTAGGATTACCCACCATATCTCGGTAATCCATCCGATGTCCGAGAGCGGCTCCTGATTAAGAAATTGCGAGCGAAGCCCTCCTTGCCAAGCCTCGGGGACAATTCCGTTGAAGCTCTATTTTTACTTTTGCTTTATTTTTCTCCGTCTTTGTCCGCGGAATAAGTACACACATACCATCCTATTATAGGCTAACCATAGCTTTATGTCTTATTTATTTATTCTTACTAAAATAAACAGGCTATTGGGAACCTACATCTAGAAGTTTCATAGGCAAATTACGCAGTAATAGCGTTGCTTCCATGGCTAGAACAAAGGTGGACGCCACGTGCTGAGGAGCATTATGTCCGCCCCGGGATTCTACGCATACCACACAACTTCCACTTACTCATAGAGCCACGGATGCATGGAATCATTATGCTCGCCATGATATATAGCGGGAATCTAAATCACGGTGCACCTTACTGTGCTATTAAACGCATACAGCGGGTTTAGCAGAGGTCGATTTTACTCCGCATGGTGCACAGTTCTATTACATCATGATGGTCGCGACCTCGCCATCACTGTAACAACCACATACAGTGTGATGAATCATCGGATTGGAAAAGCCTCACTTATTTGTGATATATCAAACGGGCTCTTTTTTGTTGACAGAGGGGTCTACCATGGGTATATAAACTTTTCGTCCAAAGCGCTATTGGTCAATTGTACCATCCAATCAGATTGACGTCAATGTAATATCATGAATCTTACGGAGTACATTGTAGGCATATACGGTGGTGATGTATTGGTGACGGTTTGGTATGCTGTATCGCCACTCGCTATGATTTCACGCTGATATAAAGCATTCGCATAAAAAATACGTAGAGCAACATCTTGGAATATCTCTCATAATCTGTAAAGACTGACCGAGCCTCTTATTGAAACAATGTCAAACATTATACCGCCATCTGTAAAACAAGCAGTCATGGGCCAGAAGGGAGCGAAAGCCGATCAACTGGCGGCTCATACTGTTGAGCCGTCTAAGAATGGCAGAATCACATCTGATTTCGGCACAAAGCAGACCAACACAGATGACTGGCTACGGGTTAATAGTGAGGATAAAATTGGGCCGATGCTCTTGGAGGACCCTTTTGGGCGCGAAAAGGTATATTGCACCTTCGATATCGATCCATGCGTATTCTTAATGCATGACACTAAATTATAACATAGATTCATCGATTTGACCATGAACGTATCCCAGAACGCGTAGTCCACGCTCGAGGAACTGGTGCTTTTGGGACATTCCGTCTCTTCGAATCTGCCGAAGATGTTACACACGCTAATATCCTTACCGATACGTCCCGCGAGACTCCTGTCTTCGTTCGCTTCTCCACTGTACTTGGGAGTCGCGGTTCAGCTGACACTGTTCGAGATGTGCGCGGCTTCGCAATCAAGTTCTATACTCAAGAGGGTAACTGGGATATTGTAGGAAACAACATTCCTGTCTTCTTTATCCAGGATGCCATAAAGTTCCCGGATATCATTCACGCTGGAAAACCGGAGCCTCACAATGAAGTTCCCCAAGCGCAATCAGCCCATAATAATTTCTGGGACTTTGTCCAGATGCACTCAGAAGCTACGCACATGTTTATGTGGACCATGTCGGATCGTGCCATCCCTCGCTCATACAGAATGATGCAGGGATTTGGAGTAAATACATTTACTCTGACCAACGCCTCTGGGAGACGCTCATTTGTGAAGTTCCATTTCACTCCGGAGCTGGGAGTTCATTCTCTTGTATGGGATGAGGCACTGAAGCTTGCTGGCCAGGATCCCGACTTTCACCGCAAAGACCTTATGGAAGCCATTGACAACGGAGTATACCCCAAATGGAAATTCGGTATACAGATAATTGACGAATCTCAAGAGCACGATTTCGATTTTGACATTCTCGATGCCACAAAGGTGTGGCCAGAGGATTTGGTACCGATTCGTTACATTGGCGAGCTCGAATTGAACAAAAACGTGGACGAATTCTTTACCCAGACCGAGCAGGTAGCGTTTTGCACAGGCCATGTCGTGCCAGGAATTGGCTTCTCAGACGATCCTCTCTTACAAGGCCGAAACTTTTCTTACTTTGACACCCAGCTGAGCCGACTGGGTACCAATTGGCAAGAGCTACCCATCAATAAGCCTGTCTGTCCAGTTATGAACTTCAACCGTGATGGTGCCATGCGCCATACCATCTCAAAGGGCAAAGTCAACTACTGGCCCAACAGATTCGAAGCACAGCCGCCAGCGACAAAGGAAGAGGGAGGCTATGTGGACTATCCAGAAAAGGTTGCCGGCATCAAAGAGCGAGCAAAGAGCGCCAAATTCAAGGACCACTTCTCCCAGGCACAGCTCTTCTTCAACTCGCTTTCTGAAATCGAAAAGTCTCACCTTTTGGCGGCCTTCTCATTTGAGCTTGACCACTGTGATGAGCCGATAGTGTACGAACGGCTTGTGAAACGGCTCACAGATATTGACCTTGGCCTTGCCCAGTCTGTTGGGCAAATGGTTGGAGGTGCAATCCCTGACAAAGCGGCACGAGCAAACCATGGAAAGAAGGCCAAAGGGCTCAGCCAGTTGGAATATCTTCCGGACAAGCCAGTAATTGCGTCCAGACGAATCGGCATCATTATTGCCGATGGATATGATCCGATTGCCTTCAATGCCATCTATGGAGCAGCCCAGGGAGCCAAGGCGATCCCGCTCGTAATTGGTACACGTCGGTCCGAGATATTCCCAGATGGGGAAAGCATATCTGGAAAGGGCACTATCCCGGATCACCATCTGGAAGGCCAGCGTAGCACAATGTTTGACGCCATATTTGTGCCTGGGGGTAAACAAGCCATCGAGACTCTCTCCAAAAGTGGTCGAGCCCTACATTACATCCGTGAGGCATTTGGGCACCTCAAGCCCATCGGAGCCACTGGAGAGGGCGTCTTGCTAGTTGAGAAAGCGCTCCAGCTTCCAGGGCAGGTGACAGTATCGAGTGACCACGAAGCAGTGGAGAGCTATGGTGTGGTTACACTGAAGAGCGTGCACCCAGAGCGTCTGGGGGAGATGGTATCTGCTGCCAAGAATGCAAAGGGCTTCTTGGATAAGTTTGTCTATGCGATTAGCACTCACCGCTGTTGGGAGCGCGAACTTGATGGGCTCAGTACTATGGTAGCGTACTGATGGATGTTGAATGAAGCTAATGTACCGTGTGAGGAACTGGAATGCAATAACAACAATTGCAATTGTATTATGAATCCTTGTGAAAGAAAAAAAAAACAAATCACTGCCGAGCTGGAATGATGATATTTTTTTAAGCTTATTAGGGATGTCAAACATTTAAAATTAATGTCAATGCTGCGGTGTGCAAGGTGACATCGTCTATAAACTGCAAAACACCACTATCCCTACTTGGTAGGTAGGATGTTGTGATTCAGGCACATGCAGCCAGTCACCTAGTAGCTCATCTCCAAAAGCATCCACCAACGCAACGCATTAGGCACAACCAACAGGTGCTAAAGAAATGTCTAGAAGGACATCTACGCTCATTCGTTGTGTAAACATTTTGGATGTCAAAGTGAGACATTCCCTAACTTTGTGTCAGGCATACGTGGTACAATCTAGGGTAACAAGGGAGCAATCTCGCTATCTGGAACCTCAAGAAAGAGTATAGGTCCGACTTGAGCTGGGCATGAATGCGTATACGAGACGGCACCCGTCTCGTACCTGCTATTTACAGCGTAGTTTCGCGTGGGGTAAACAGATCATCCGCGCAACAGGCTAATTTACTATTCGTCACATATATTAATGGTTTCCCTATTCTTTAAGGATTTTCCAATTTTCTATCTGGGGGATATACACGGCAAAAATTCAGCTCCAAAATGGGTTCCTCAAATTCTACTCTCGGTCCTATCGAGACGTGCATAAGTTCTATTTGCAATGGACGTTTGGAATGTTATCATTTGCCGACGAGCAATCTCGATCAAGCGTGGAACAAATTATACAACCTTGCGCTTGACCAATATCCGCAGATAGTCATTCGTCCTAATACGGCCGCCGAAGTTTCCCAGGCGGTGAAGTGCGCCAACGCAAATGGCTTCAAAGTCCAGGCGAGATCTGGCGGCCACTCTTATGGGTATGAAGGACAAGATTTGTTAGTGACCAAGAGGTCAGATTTTGTGTCTGACATGTAAAGGACAGAAACTTTGCTCAAAGCGCGGATGAAACAAATGGCATGATGATTGACTTGGTGAATTTGAAGAACTTTCAAATGAACAACGACACTTGGCAGGCAAGTGTTGGGTCTGGCTACAGGTTGGACGGACTTGACAAGCTTTTCCATGAAAATGGAGGCAGGGCTATTGCGCATGGCACATGCCCAGGAGTTGGAGTTGGAGGACACGCAACAGTGGTGAGTACGATGCTCATTCTTGGTAAACGAATGATGGCATCGTTGGATTAACTGTCCATGAACAGGGAGGACTCGGTCCCAGTTCAAGAATGTGGGGAGCCGCACTCGACCATGTGGTTGAAGTCGAGGTTGTCACAGCCGACGGCCAAATTTTACGGGCCAACGAAGATGACCATGCAGACCTATTTTGGGCGATTCGAGGCGCCGGGGCCAGTTTCGGCATCGTGACGGAATTCGTCTTCAGAACGCACCCTGAACCTGGTAGTGTTGTTGAATATACTTACAACATTAGCTTTGGAAACCAGAAGGATATGGGCCCGTTATTTCAACAGTGGCAAGAGCTAGTATATGATCCCAATCTTGACCGTCGTTTCTCGACTCTGTTTATTGCAGAACCCCTGGGCGCTCTCATCACCGGTACATTCTACGGTACGAAAGAGGAATTCGACAAGACTGGAATCCAACAGAGAATCCCCAGCGGTGGAGTTATCGACATCTCTGTCAAGGATTGGCTGGGAAGCTTGGCTCATATTGCGGAGACGACAGCATTGTATCTAAGTGATCTCTCAACGCCTTTTGCCAGCAAATCGCTAGCATTCAACCGAGAGGACAAAATGAGCAAAGAATCTATTAAGACGCTGTTCGACTATATGGGATCTACGGATGCAGGAACACTGCTATGGTTCATCATCTTCAACTCGGAAGGCGGCGCTATGGCGGACACGCCATACAATGCAACGGCGTATCCGCATCGCGATGCTATCATGATGTACCAATCTTATGCCATTGGAATACCCCAACTGACAACAAAGACGAGAGACTTTGTTTCTGGAGTCCACGGAAGGATTCAACAGGCTGCTCCGGATGCGAACACCACATATGCTGGATATATCGATGTGTCGTTGGACAGAGAGACGGCCCAGTGGACGTACTGGGGCGACAAGGTGCCGAGGCTGCAGGAGATTAAAAAACGCTACGATGCCGGCAATGTATTTCAAAATCCGCAGAGCATCAATGTAGTGTAGGTGGACAGTCTATTAATGATGGTATATGGGGGGGAGGTGAGGTGTGCCGTTTACCATGTTGTTTCTTGCGTTTTAGCCCGTGTATCTTGGCGTTGAAGCATTATCATACCCCAGACAAAGCGTTGGCTAATTTCAATGCCTAATAAAACTCCTTTTTGACAAATGACATGATAAAATTCATGCTGCATCAGTTTTCTATAGATGCTCGAATAGCCGGGTTTAATTTTGAGATGGCGGACTCCGAGTTCGGGGCAGAAGACGGTAATAATTGCCCAGTCATGCATGATGACGACATGTTGCCTAGAGTTTCAAATATGGTTATTCTGATAATGATTCATATTATGAAAATACTATATTAATTGTTCGATTTCGATATCGGATCGGAGTCTATAACAAGCACAGATGCTGATGAAATGGCTCCAGCGGAAGTCAAAGAAAGCAGTTCGTGGCAAGTGCGGTTGTCGGCGAGACAATTGGGCAGCCACCCGCGGTCCCACCTTCCCTTGCCTCAGCGGCAGGTGGACACGAGCGGAGAGGCAAGAGCGATCGGACCCGGGCGCTGTTACGTTTTGGTCTGGCTCCGTGCTCCGTTCAGGTAACAGCAACCATTTATGTACTCCGTACCAACAGTAAAACGGCTACAGGCGGGGGCCAAATCTTGAGTCAGCGCAGAAGTACGGAGCCCGGAGCCCGGAATATCCGATATTTGTAGCTGTCAATGTCTCTGTTTTGTTTACCTATGATATCATCAGCCTTGTATGTATTAAGCTTCATCTTTATAACCTTTTTTGCGGAATCGGAATCGGATACAAAGCGTGGACCTCTTTGGCCATCGTCTTCTTTTTTCTTTTTGCTTTCTGCTGTTGATGTGAAGCACTAGTGGCTGCCCCTAGAATCCAGTAAAATCCTATAGTGCCTAAAACTCTGCAGCAGTAGTGCAGCAGTATTACCTCCTCATAATGTGCTTGCATATTATATTGCACGGGGGATTTCTGGAATATTACGGAGTATTCCGAGGAGTGCCGTCTAAGCTAAGCCTGATTCTCCTCAGCTTACGGCGCTTTCCTCCCCACTACCCCGCGTTATTCCAGTCCGTTATTACAGAGAGGGGCAATAAATTGTTGCACGTCTCGACTTATGAGCCAATCGGGGTTTCGAGCCCACGGCCAGACGCGGCACAACCTCGCAGATTGCCCAGATAGGCGATTATGGGGGCATCACGGGGGCATCCAGGCGCATCACCGGACATTACGCGGATTCTCATAGCATGGCGATTAGATAACGGTATCCTTAGCCGGTGGGTTATTTTCAATTTAACTACCCAACATGGCATGCGCGCGCCCTTCAGTGACTCCCTATACATCAATTGCACGCCTTTGTTGCATATCCTCCATTGGCTGATAGGCAGCTCCTCGTCTATCAAGTCGACCATCCTCGTGTCATCTTCTGCATCCAAACATCTTTTTTCACAACTTTTGACATCTTTGACGAGCCAACCGGGATTTTCTTTTCTTTCTTCTTTTTTCTTTCCCCTTTTTTCTACAATCCATCACACCATCAACACTACGTTACGCCCTTTGACCACGCCAAGACGCTTTTGCCTCCCGCATTGCAGGTCCATAGCGTCTAGACAATCAATCACGCAGCTAACCTCACATCACATCATCCATCCTTGCACTGCTGCAGACGACGGCAATACAAGTAAGTCCGATTTTCTGCATGGTCCAAATATAAAATATCGGCACAATTCCTTATGTCAGCACCCGTGGCTGCCGAGTAGTTGGCAAAAGAAGCTACTATATACTGGGCCTCAAACCTATTCCGAAGCCTGATGCCGAGCACCACAGCCGGCGCCCCCTCTCAAGCCCCCCCTCCTCCCCTCAACCCAAGCTCAGCTCGGTTACAGGTCATCCAATCCCCCTACACCATTCAGGCATTGTTTTCCAAATACCTTTTGTCCCCATTAATATTAATTTAGCCTGCTCCATATGACTGATTCCAATTCAAATACAGCCGTCCAATAGTTACGCGGCATGGCTCTTCTACATCGCTCCGGGGCCTCTCTGCCGGCCCTCTGGAGAAGCCGCCCCACAGCCCCGATTGTCGGCGCCGTAGCTTCATCCCGCAGCACATACAGCCAGCCTCCCTCTCGGCTGCGCCATTATACTGGTTCCCAGCACTCGTCCAGTCTAATAACTCCTAAACCCGCTTCATCCCGAGGGCCTAATTTCGTTGATAAAAGAGCCATCCCTTCCACGGCCCTTGTGAGCACAAACAACAGACACGCTTCAACGGCAGCCATGGAGAAGCCAGACTACCAAACCTTGTATACGGCCTCGTCAGGCTTCTTTGACGCACTATGGGAGGCTGGCGTCACCCACTGTTTTGTGAACTTGGGCTCTGACCACCCTAGTATCATTGAGGCCATGGTCAAGGGGGCTCGTGAACGCAAGGGCAACTTTCCCAAGATGATTACTTGCCCTAACGAGGTATGTGTTCTTCGTGTTAATCATACTTGTTGCGTATGACCAAGTCAGATGTGCTGACTTACGCTCCCCATTAGATGGTTGCCATGTCCATGGCAGATGGCTATGCTCGATTAACCGGCAAGCCTCAATGTGTTATTGTCCATGTCGACGTTGGCACCCAAGGCCTTGGAGCGGCCGTGCACAACTCCGCATGTGGCCGCGCACCTGTTCTCATCTTTGCCGGTTTGTCGCCCTTCACCCTCGAGGGAGAGCACCGCGGCAGCCGTACCGAGTACATCCACTGGATTCAGGATGTCCCCGACCAGAAGCAGATTGTTGCTCAGTACTGCCGCTACACTGGTGAGATCAAGACTGGCTCCAACGTCAAGCAGCTGGTCAACCGTGCGCTGCAGTGGGCCAAGTCGGGACCGCAAGGCCCGGTGTACCTGTATGGTGCACGAGAAGTCATGGAGCAAGAGATTAAGCCATACCAGCTGAGGCAGGGCGACTGGAAACCCGTACGACTGGGCAGCCTGCCCGAGGACGCCGTCGACACGATAGCAGATGCCCTTGCCGGTGCAAAGCGGCCTCTGGTCCTCACTGGATACGGTGGTAGGAACCACGAGTTCCCCGGAGCTCTGGTGGAGCTCGCCAACATTGTCCCCAACCTGAGGGTGGTCGACTGCGGTGGCAGCGACATGTGCTTCCCCTTTGATCACCCCGCTTCTCTCGGCCTCAACTACGGCGGAGAAATGTCCGTTGCCGATGCCGATGTCATTGTTGTTATTGATGCCGACGTGCCATGGATCCCCACCCGGGTCAAGCCGAACCCGGACGCCAAGGTCTTCCACATTGATCTTGACCCGCTAAAGCAGCAGATGCCCGTCTTCTACCTCGAGGCTCAAGAGACGTACCGTGCCGACAGCCAGACTGCCATTGAGCAGATCACCAAGGCCCTGAAGACTGGAGAGGCTGCCAAGAAGCTGCAGGCCCAGAACTTTGTGCAGATTGCCGAGAAGCGTAAGCAGGAGCACGAGCTGCGCCTTGCCAACATTGCCAAGGCGGCCGAGCCCCTTCCCGACAACACCTTTGGAACTGGCTATCTGTGCCGGACCGTCAAGAAACTCGTCCCCGAGGATACCCTCTTTGCCATTGAGGCCGTGACCAACACCCTCTTTGTCTACGACAACATCCAGCCTTCAATTCCCGGCACTTGGATCAACTGCGGCGGTGGCGGTCTGGGATGGTCTGGCGGCGGCGCGCTGGGTATGAAGCTGGCCACCGATGCGGAGAACGGGGGCAAGGGCAAGGGCAAGTTTGTCGTCCAGATTGTGGGCGACGGCACATATCTCTTTACCGTTCCTAGCAGCGTAT
The DNA here is from genome assembly GCA_003012085.1 of Trichoderma brevicompactum. Taxonomy (NCBI): domain Eukaryota; kingdom Fungi; phylum Ascomycota; class Sordariomycetes; order Hypocreales; family Hypocreaceae; genus Trichoderma; species Trichoderma brevicompactum. The sequence continues at coordinate 6,697 of PXNZ01000362.1, read as the reverse complement.
ACTGGATTTCAAAACGCTACAACATCCCCATCCTGACCATTGTGCTCAACAACAAGGGTAAGTTACTACTATTATCGCTGGATAGCATGTGTTTTGTCTACGACGGAGAAACTAATCACTGTGTGTCTCATAGGCTGGAACGCCCCACGCCGGTCTCTGCTGCTGGTCCACCCCGAGGGCCTGGGCTCAAAGGCGACCAACGAGGAGATCAACATCTCTTTCGACCCTTCACCAGATTATTCCGGCATCGCCAAGGCTGCCGCAGATGGCGACATCTTCGCCGCCAGAGTGGGCGAGAGATCGGAGCTGGAAGACGTACTGAAGCAGGCCATTGCTCACGTGGAGAGCGGTAGATCAGCGGTGGTGGATGTCAAGGTTGCGTCGGGATGTTAATTATGCTATACAGACAAAGGGTTTTGGGCGGAATGATAGATGGCGTTGTGGCTGATAGAGGAGGCCACGCAATGTTTGCCTTTAGATTTGACTGTATGCTGCAGGTAGAAACGAATTGAATGACATTGAAGCGTTTTTGCTCAAAAAGGGAAATTAGAAAGAAGCACGGCAAAGTTTTATTTTTAGTAAATGCGTTACTGCCGCCATGCTCTGATGTTCCATGCCTGCTGGTAGCTGTTTCATTCATCACATGCCATTTTTTCTTGTTTTTTCTCACCCACGCAAGGTACGCGATGCAACTTGCAATTTTACGCCTCGCTTCTCAGCGAAACAATCCCATCAAGCCACGTCTTTGTCCCAAGGCGCCATTGCCGCTCGTTTAATAATATTTATATCCTTGTGCATCTCACTGCAGCATGCACTGCACCCCAGCAGCAGCCTCCGATAGGAGAATTTGATCCGGTCAGAAGCGACGGCGATGATTGGTCCTCCTTTACACGAAATACCCAATAGGGCTCAAGCAACATATCAATCAGCACCGCTCAAACGACGCACTGGATTTTAGTACACAATGGCCAAAAGGCCAGTAAATCGCCTCTTCCCGTGAATAGAATGTCAATACGGGATACGATGCTTTGAACCAATTGACTCGTGCAGCAGTCGTGAGGAGCAAATCCGCACCACGCGAGTCGATTCGCTGGCCGCGGAAATCTAGACCGCTTCAACGCGTCAGACGTCACTGAAAGAGGAGGAGGCCCTGCATGCATGCATGGACATTTGATGGTGGAGAGAGAGAGAGATGCAGCTTTTTTATGGATTCCATCTTGCATTTGGGTGGTGCGGTTGGAGGGTGTTGGGGGCGTAAGCTGCTGCTGGATCTCGGGGATGGCGAGCCGGCAGGATTGGTTGATTTTTTTTCTTGTTTATTTTCTTTCTTCGTCTATAGGTACCCAAGAGCAGTTGCCTCAGAGAACCTGCATTGATCAATCTCTTTGCCCAATGCTCTCTTGTGCATCTGCTTCCGGACAGATGTAATGCTATATACAAGCATTTCACAGCAAAGTGGGGGATGGCTACCCTGTGGCGTCTAGCTTCTCGACCGGAACAAGCAATAATTCGGTCACCCGCCACAAAGAAAAAGGGTCCTGTAAAGGGTCCTGATCGATCGCCCGTCAAAACGCTCTTAGTGTGGATCGCCAGTCGGATTTGGGATTGTTTTGGTTGCAATGCCTTTCGGTACTTGTTGGCTTGCAGCATGCATCCGTCCGCTTTGGGCTGATTATGCATAATGTCTGCTTTGAGTCAAGACGGAGCAAAAGGTACGGCGTGTTGACCAGCCGAATCTCGGGACCGACAGAACAAGAAATGATTCGGCAGCCTCATAATTCAATTCGCCTTTGGCTGGCGATTTAGTGTCTTTTGCTGCAGAATCCTCTCTGCCAAATCGCATTCCATCTTACACGTGGGGAGGGGGAAATAGGCTCGCCATGTTTCTAATTTAGGCGCCAGGCTTCCCAGGGGCCGCCGCATCGAGCAAATCAGTTGACTCTTCTCATCCATCTGCTCATCTGCCCATCTGCCCATCTTTTTTTTTTTTTTTTTTTAACTTCTTAATCCCTGTGAACAAGTGCCCCGAGAAGCAGCAGGGCGCTTGGTCCACTAACCTCGAGTCGCAAGTGGCCCCACGGATTTTTTTTTAGGCGGCTGCAGAGCTTGTCTGATCACGAGGTCACTCGATTCATTTTCCTCGGCTTGCGCTTTGGATAGAGGAACCGTTTTCGGCAACAAACCTCGTGTGGCGACCGTAGAGCCCGAGGGTTGAAGCAGCATCTCCAGGAGGCAGAGAAGAAGAAAAGAAGAAGAAGAAGAAGTCCAAGAGCGCAACGAGAAAGCGGCGAACAACAAACCCCCAAGGGATCATGGGAGTAGCCCAGACGAACCATTCCATCTCGTTTCTTGCCGCCTTGAAACGACCGAGGAGGCGCATCTACGACTGCGTTTCTTGATAGCGATACACATAGCCACGGAAAGAGAAGAAGGACGAGAGAAGAAGAGTGGATTGCGCGTCGCACCGAAAACGTACGAAATCCACGAGCGCGAAAGAGAAGAACAAAGACGACGACATACGCGCGGCGACTGCGCCAGACTCGACTTTGACCAGCACGCTTGCGCACACATTCTCGTTGTCTGTGTCTGTTTAGAGTTGCTCTATATTGAATAGCCAGAGCAAACAAATCATACCACAGAATCGTTCCCTTTCCGCTGCCTCACTGACGAGACGAGGCGAGGCGAAGGTGAGGCGAAGCCGAATTCATGGCCATGGCCAACCACAGCGTCATGTCCGCGACCGAGACACAGCAAGTCGAGGCGACTGCGGCGATACAGTTGCAGCAGCAGCAGCAGCCAGATTCATCCTCTCTCGATCCCAGCCCAGTTCACGATCCTCCTCCTCCGCCCGTACCGTCGTCAGACCCTCGACTTTCCATCGACAATGACAGGAGTCCTGGAAACTCGACACCCACTGACAACAGCAACGATGAGCACGACCTATTCAAACTCAAGCCCTCGGAGGCACTGCAGCTTCTCAGTGCCAGCGTCGAGCTGCTGGTTCGCATCACAGGCGACGTCCCTCCCACTCCTCCGCCAAAGACACCCACAGACCCCCAGATGAGCAACATGCAGGCCGAGAAAGAGAGCATAGCGCGATCGCACTCCGAGAAGAGCCTCGCACGGCTGCGCGCCCAGGCTCTGAGAGAAGAGCAGGAGGAGAAGCTGAGAAAACAGCGGCAGCAGCAGCAGCAACTGGAGCAGAAGCTGCAGAAACAGAGCAAGAGGAGCGGCTCATCGGTAGGCAGCGTAAACAAGCTTCAAGCATACAGCGCGTCTATGTCAGCACAGCTGATAGCCCAGCAGGACGCTTATACCCAGGCGATTGACGGCGTACGCCTAAAACACGACTCCTTGCGACGGACGAACCCATCGTCATCGGCCCCGAATTTACATCCTCCAGAGCCGTTCGTTGTCGTCGGCGCAGACTCGCAGCCGCTGAACCTCCAGCATGGCGCCATCACCCGCAAGTTTTACAGCAAAAACGAGCCTCCGATCTCGGTGAACCAATATCTCCTGCGACTGCATCAGTTCTGCCCCATGAGCACCGCCGTCTATCTCGCCACATCGCTGTACATCCACCGCCTCGCCGTCGAAGAGCGCGCCATCCCCGTAACGAGACGAAACGCACATAGATTGGTCCTCGCGGGCCTGCGGGTCGCCATGAAGGCGCTTGAGGATCTCTCCTATCCGCATACAAAGATTGCCAAGGTGGGCGGCGTGAGCGAGGTCGAGCTGGCCAGGCTGGAGATTAGCTTCTGTTTCCTCGCTGGATTCGAGCTGGTCGTAGGAGAAGAGATATTGAAGAAGCACTGGGAGGTTTTAAGAGAGGGCAAAGTGCAGCGGATGGTGGACGGCATGGAAGTTCCGACGCTGAAGCTAGAGAAGAAGAAGAAGATGTCGCGTGAGCTTCATCAGCTGATGCAATGATCCGATGATGATGTATATGCATGAAGAGGAAAGGGAGGGCCGGCGGCAAATGTGCATTTTTGTTTTAGCAATTGGAGTTTTTGGCAATTCTTCTGGCTTCTTACCCTTTTCTTCTTCTTCTTTTTCGTTCTGCACGTTTCTGGCTTGGCATCTGCATATGGTGGCGACGATGCAACAAGTAGTTTTTCTTTTTCTCATTGGCTGGGGGAATGTGGCATGTGACCATATTTTTTGTTGGATGAGCTTTTCTTTTTCTTTTCTTTTTATATCATTTATTTACAGAGATACCCAAATGGTGGGACTATTTCGTGGCGATACAATATATTGCGCTATCATCTCTGCTACCAAACCTGTTTCAAGGTGTATAAGAATCATTTTGGCGTAGCCTCATGCTTAGCTTATGTGCTACTTTTGTGTTTCTATCGATATCAGCTGTTGTCATTGAACACGTTTGTGCTAGTCAAGAGGAATCACATCATTTTTTAAAAAGCTTCAGATGGCAGAATGCGACTCTGAAATCATGGGTTTGCATCAAGGCAGGGAAGCCATGTCTAATAACTGATCTTGGCAATATGCAGGAACACGGAGGTGTGTAGCTCCGATATCCAGTGGGCCGCTCGCCCGGGCCGGTGATGTTTAACGAATACGGCCCGAACTAGGCCCCGAGATGGGCAATGAAGGCTATGCTATCTAATCCTCGTGCTTCATAACAATGACTTCTTTTTCAGTTTGTGCTTAAATTTTTTTTTATATACAGAAGAAATTGATACATATTTCTTCCATTATGCCTTTGTCCGCGGCTGCTCGTCGGCGATTCATTCTCCTCGCCCAAGTGCTTGTAGGCGCTCCGGCCGCTACGTTTGGAGGACTCGCCTTATGGACTCGGAAATGCGCATTTGAGCCTTTCGGGCCCGATACAGACAATTTATTCAAGCATCCAGTATTGAAAGACATCAATCCGCGGAATAACCCGAGCACTCACGATTCGTGCGTTAGAAAAGTGCCTTTTGAGCGGCTGAGGCCGGAGTTGCTGGAGGATGCGAGACGGGGTGGGAGTGCATTGGTCGAGCAGTTTTCTCGAGGGATGTGGGGAGGATATGGTCCGTCTCCTGAACAAGTGAGCGAATTATCAGTTTGTTAATAGTTTGTGTACAGGATATGGGATTCAGAGGAGGATAATGGGGTTGACGAAGAGCCCGGAAAATCGCACCGACTTGTGGACTCCAGAAGAGTTGGGGCGGAGCACATACGAGACTGGTCCGTCTAGAACACATGGGTGTTAATATTAATAATCTTGACTGGATAAACTGACAAAAATGTACAGGAACGATTATGACGAACCATTTTCTCGTCCTCGACAAGACCCCCACGTCGTTGACGTTTCGCGGCTGCCTCTCCCCCAAGGAATCGCCGTTTCGACCACGCGACCTGGACAACTTGTTCACTTTGACGGCTGAGTTGAATGAGAAGCGGCAAGAAGCGGAGTTTAGACTGAAAGCCATAACGTTTGATGCAGTGACGACGACGCCCAAGGAAGATCCGTTTGGGGGCGTGCCGGGCATGTTGCATAGGGTTTACGCAAAATTGCTCGTTGAGGCGGCGGTGGGATGGTGCGTTAGGTAGAAGCAATGGCATGACGACTGGGCTCTGTGGGCAAATTTTCTATCTGCCGTGGTTACATCGTACGATTCAGTGGGTGTGAGTGTTTGTGGATAACTTGAGGGAGCCCGTTTGGGGTCCTTGCGCTTGAAATGTTTAAAGATCTCATTTTTTTAATCGCACAAAAACTTTTTGACAAACAAACTGGGGATGTACCATTTGACTACGGTTAGTAATGAAATTACTTCATAGTCTCATGCGACTCTTTGTATTGAGATCAAGGACATACATCTGGACTGAAGATATATTGGTTTGTAATTAGTTTATCCTCTTTGTGTACGTATTGTGTTCCCCGGTGGAATGTCCTTGTTTCCTTTTGAACTGCTTTGTAACTTCCTCTTCTTGGCTTCTACCGTCATTTGCCTAGCGACTACTGTCTTCGTTTGGCTTGCTTACTACAATCCGTGATGAGGCCGAAGTGCGTGAGAATCCGACGCACAACTTGACTTCAACCTCTTCTGATTATTAACTCTGGACAATAGTCTTAATGTTTATTTATACTTCTATACTTGCAGATTTGTGTAATTGATATATGATCGGCCCTAAGACCCCAATCTGGGAATTTCTAATCTAGTTGGGTTGGCGTGCCGGTGATGCTTCTGCGCCTCACACTTGCATCGCCCGTTTGAACAACCGCTACTGCATGCATAGCATCATAGACAATGCACAGAATTTCCCGCTAGATGTCCTTTATGACACTTCTATGTAGCATCGTGCCGAAAATTCCGACACCGCCGACACATGGCTCTCCCATTATGCGGTGTTATCAGATTCCCGATTCCCGAGACTCAAGGCCGCTAACGAAGCATCAACATTATTTAGTCTATAATTTTAGAATGGTAAAAGTGAGAAAATGATAAAGTATAATTCGATTACTATTCGGCAGTTGAATACGCATTCAACGAGGGAATTCTATTCCATCCAAAACAAAAGAGCCTAGGCCTTTGGATATAGGACGATACTACTACGGGCGGGCGTGACGTACGCCACTCCCAACCATAACTCGAGAAAACTTCGGCAATTGGCAAGACATCAGAGAGCTGTCGGCCGAAGTATCGTTGTCCATCCCGAAACTATGCATAACATCCTGAAGCCCGCAGTTCACAGG
>PXNZ01000361.1:0-81124 GCA_003012085.1 Trichoderma brevicompactum | reverse complement strand
ATATATATATATATATATGCAATAAAAGCTGCATTCCTCATAACGATAGACCAAGATTGAATCCCTCGCACTTTTATTCACCAGACGCCCTTTCAGTTCCTTAGTATCTTACTACGATATAATTCCTTCTGAAAACGCTGATACCAAGGAAGAAAATACGGCCTAATACCGGGCAACCACGAGGTAATGCCAGTCGTGCTAGGAGTAATTGAAGCTCTGACACCTACTAAACGTAACGTAGGGTTTTTGAGTAAATATAGAAGCCGTATTAAAAGTACACTTGTCGGATAGGCTGAGTAGTTTCTCCCCCTATTACCTATGACATATCCATATACAGGTACAGCCAAACCTCAAATCATCCCAGCCCAATCCCATGCCTTCCGAGGGCCGTTGACCTCGGACCTCCCATCGTAGAATTCTACTTCAAGGGGCAGGGAACTATCGCCCGAAGAAGCAAAATACTTTTCTGCAATATCCCTCCGGCTCACTTTTCCAGCCACGGTTTGAGGTACCTGTTCACCGTCTTCTAATATGCGCAGCAATGTAGGAAGTTTGTACTTAGAAAGTTTTGATTGCAGATCTTCCCGAAGCTGAAGGAGGCTCACAGGAGTGTTTGGGGCTTTCAAATGAACCACAGCAGCAATCTGACGGTTCAGATTGAGAACAACTGGGACAATATAGGCTTCAGAAATGTATGGAAGTTCAGCTAAGCGTGCTTCTACTTCGCGAAGGGGGACCCAGAGCCCGTAATGTCGTATAACTAGGACAGATAGCATCAAGTTAACAGCAGTATTTCCCAAGGTTTTGGATAGGGGATATCTTACAATCAGTGGATAAACGACCCTCAAGAACATACTGGTCCCCCACAAGGCGTGCAAAATCCCCTGTTCTGAAGTAGCCATCTTTATCAAAAGCATCCCGGGTCGCGGTTTCATTGCCAAGATAACTGTATGTCGCCCAGGGTATTAGCTTCAAAGAGGACCTCACAAACAATACCTTACGTACCTCGTAAACATCATCTCACTTTTGGCGAGGATTTCTCCATGATCTCCGTTGGACAGCTTCATCTGGACCCCTCTCTGTGGCCGTCCAATACACCCCTGACATTATCAGTTAGATACGGTCGATTCACAGACACAGACAACTCACCTCCAATGACGGATTAGACCTATTCATCATCACCGTAAGATTACCTGCCTCCGTTGAGCCATAGTAAACAATGAGCGGGCGTCCAAGCAGTTCTTGCCAGAACTTTGTAACATTAGACCAGCCAAAGTCACCTGAGATAATGGGTCTTTGTAAATCTCTAGCCGCTTTAACGTACTGTTCTCGCTGTTCGGAAGGTAGCTCGTCTATATGCTCAATGAAGTATCGCATCAAGCTTGCCCAGAAGTGCGGTGCCATTTTCAGATCTGTTACGCCGCCTTTCCTCAATCTTTCCCACATCTCACACGCGTTGCTACCGGTCACCTCGGTCCGGTTCCCTTGTAGGACCCGCCATATTAAGGGGAGAATGGCACTGCTCCAGGTGGGCGGTCGAAAAGATAGTGCAACTCTACCATCAGGGAAGGATTCTGGAAAAGTATAAAATATCTTTCGCGGGCGGACAATACATTTTGGGGGCCCAGTTGTACCAGATGTGAAAATGAGCGCGCCAGGGCTGAGCGGGTCTGTGACCATTTCGGTGTCAATTTGGATTTCGGTTTTCGGGCTCCCAGATCCACCATTCCCAGTAACAATCGGGATGGTGACAAAAGCACTACAGTTGGTCTTATGGGTCGTCTGATAATCTATGATTGCAGACGCTTGGTGCTGGAACTCGGGAGAGACGAGGATGCAAGATGCATTTGTGATCTCCAAAATATAGTTTACCTCTTCTGGACTTAAGGTACTCGCTGTGCCACGGACATTGTCAATCACAGTTGTTCCTAAACATTAAATAACTATTACATACCTAGTGATGCAAAAGCCGCTCCAGAGCAAAGAATACTGAAAGCTGCTACGATGAACTCGTAGTTGCCTGGTGCGAGGACCAGAATGAATGGCCTTTCTGGAATGATTTTGCGATGGGTGTCAAACATTGACACGGGCATTGCTTGGAAAATTTGGCGGCGCATGTAGAGCATATCAGTCATTAGTTGTCTGTAACTTGCCTCAGTACCTTTTACCCAGTCATGCAGCAAAATGTGATCAGGGTTGGTCGTGAATATCTTCAGGATATGATGGAACAACGGATCATCTGGAAGCTTTTCGATGATGGGGACTGTTGCGTGAGAAAATGTCGAATGAATAGTTGCGCTCGCTTGGCGCTGTCTGAAGTCATCGAGTTTCGACTCCACCAATGACAAGATATTGGGCATGGCGCCTCGGTTATCCTCTGCAAGTATCCCCAAAGTATCCTCCACATATGCCGCAAAACTCTTGCTATTAACAACAGGTCCTGTAAATGCCGTGATATCTATTCCCCAGCGATCCATGATCTGCTTCGCCCCCCATGCAGCGACTGGGTCACTCGCTGACATGATAATGGCGCTGATGTGCTTTTTGAACTCCAAAGAGCATAGGATTTTCTCCGTATTATAGAGTCCCAGAAAGCTTGCACCGAATTCCACAACGATAACGTCTGGCTGAATTTGATTCAGCTGATGCAATATGCCCAAGGCAACCTCAACCACCTCTGTTGCCTCGCCACATGTGCTCGGCAAACCCGCATCCATGAAGCCCAAAACCAGATCCGCGTTAGAAGATGAGAGCTTGCGCATTTCAGCAAGGAGCGCCATCCCAGTTAGCTTCGCACACGCAACCCTCTGCCCTTTCGACTTGAAGTGTTGAACAACTTTTGTGGCTGTAGTAGTCTTTCCAGTATTCGTGGCCGTGCCCACCACACAGACGACAGGCGTCGTTACTTCCAATTGCATCAATCGAGGGATTGGGTTTGCATGTTTAATGTTGAGGGGTGTGCCGGAAACTTGAGCGCTACCTAAGACGCGCACAGGCAGCGGCTGGCCCCAGGCTGGATCAGACCCTCGAATCTCTCCTACCACACCACTACCACTGCTCCAGAATAGAATATCTCCCGCAGCCAAGGTGTGAGGAATGTCACAGCTAAAACCATTGAACATACGGCGTTTGCCTAGGACAGCCGGTACGATATCTCCTTCTTCCAGATGGTTGCCTTGTTCAGTGATGTCTTCAATATTGGTTCGTTTGCCCACTGTCGACAATGCTTGAACCACAATAACCGCGCCTTCCACGACAGCGGGGATATCGCGGCTCACATGGATAACAGCGGGCAGCCCAATCTGCCGTAAAAGTGATGGGATTTTTGCGAGATGAACACCCTCTCCTGTATTAATCTCGACTCTAGAAGGAATTGAAGAGCTAAAAATGGCCAATGGTAAGTAACGCGTTTCTCACTAGCCCTCTCTGGGACTTACCTTGCCATATTGTTCTCAGATACTCGCAGTAAGATTCAGGGGAAAAAATTAAGCTTACGATGTAAAATATTGAAACCCGGGTATGCCCACGAATTTATATCACATATTTATTCTCACAGAATTATGCACTATCTTTCATTTATTTTTTCCTTTTTGCTCTTCCCCGTTTTCCATTTTTGCATAAAGCTATAAAATGGTTAGCTCAATGGTACCAAAATCACTAGGGAGGACTCAGCTGAGTCGGTTACGTTCAAGTCATTGGTCAAGCATTTCAAATACCTCGTACTACTATCCCACAAAAATATCCGAATGGTTAGAGCGTCTTATATGTGAGACAAAATTATAATGAAATTATAAATAGGCGGTGTGTTACTCCTTGAAAGTAAGTATTGTTGCACCATCAAATTTAACCAACTTTCAGTTTCATTTCCTTGAGCAATATCATCAAGGCGAGGCATAGCTTTCGAGTTAATATTATGCGATCGAACGGCAGTCTAGGAGGCCACCAACGGTCGATTTTGGCGACCTGGATGAGATCTGGAACCTCCAAGGGTCTCTTTATCCTTAGAGATGAGCTCCCAAATACGCAGAGTGAATGGGAGCCGATTCTGTTGACTCTTATGGGTACCGGAGATCAAACCGATGGCATCGGTGGAGGCACACCAACCACATCAAAAGTGGCTGTAATTTCTCCCTCGACGAGACCTGGATTTGATGTTGACTATACATTTGTTCAAGTGGACTTCGCTGCTGCGAAATTAGACATGACGGGGACTTGCGGAAATCTAGCAGCTGGAGTTGGGTGCTTTGCCTTGGATCAAAGATTGGTGGAAAATCCTCTGGGACGGGATCGGGTAAGTATTTCACAAGAAGAAAAGGACAGATTGTGTGCATTTTTCTTTCAGCCTATTAAGAAGCCAAGCAGGTGGACATCAAAATCTTCAGTACAAACACAGGTCAGGCGTTACTCGTTACCGTCTCGGTTTCGCAAAACGATGGAATATATGATACTAAAGTCACATTTATTGAGCCCAATGGAAACATGACTGGAAGACTATTTCCCAGCGGAACCAGAAAAGACCACCTCCCCTTCGACTGCCCCGTTACTGGAGCTCATCTCGTTGTTGAAAGCACCTTGATTGACTGCACAAATCCATTTGTCTTGGTGAATTATGCATCGCTGCCCAGCTCTTACAAAAAGAGAGGACCAGAAGATAAGCAGTCGCAAGCAATTATTGAGGCAATCCGCCGAGCAGGTTCAGTTAAAATGGGGCTGACGCGAGATTTAGCTGAAGCTTCGCAGCGCCGTGGGACGCCGAAGATTGCTGTTGTTGGTCCATTCTGCATTTGGAATCCAGTGACTGGTCAGGCTCCTGCAGCGGAAGTAGACGTGACTTCATTTAGCAGAGGAGTCTTGCATCCCTCTATTCAAGGTACTGGTGCTATTTGCCTGGCTGCTGCTTTAAGTATACCTGGTACGATTGTATGGGATCTATTGCCCTCCTCGAATTACCCGTTGGAAACTGCTCCCGCTGCTCTTCAACTACCAAAATTATGGCGTATCGCACATCGTGCAGGACGTATTCACGTCGAGATCACCGTCTCTCAGGATGGAGAGGGGGATTGCCTTGTTCATAAAGGAAGCATCCTTCGAACAGCTCGGAAGCTATTTGAGGGATTGACATTTTACTGATTACGCTAGAGGGTCCTTCTGGTGTCTGTGTAGCACCTCAGTTGACAAATTGTGCGAATTTTCATCAAGCTCCGTTTTCTCTACATTTATAAATGTAATCCTAGAAAAGATCTATATAAGTCCAATTTGTTTATCATGACCTGGAGTTGAGTGAGGGAACAATCACTGCCTATACACTGGCCATGCTTGCTACCACTTCAAGCTTCACATCAGCAGCAATCCCTATAGTCTCCCTAGATAAGCAAGGGGAAAGTGCTTCGGGGGTCTCAAAATCGCCGCTAGTCTCAAACTCAGGATGTCGTAGTGTCATATAATTAGGAACTGCATTCACCATCCAATATCCACACTTTTTTTTTTTTTTTTTGCAGAAAGCGTACTTGAACAGTGGCAAATATGCGCTCATGTTGACAGACAACCAATGTGGACTGATACCACCCTGTTAGACTTGCCGAGCTTTTGAAAAGACGGTGTGATACAAATGCAAGGAGTCCGCAGCCAGCGAAGTCTAAGACATACAGACTTAGATCCGGCTGGCTGGAAGGCCTGTCACATCCATCAGCCCCTTGCATACATTACAACTAGAGATATGTAAGGGTGAAGAGGTTAGCAGGGGGGGCGGGCCGATGATTTTTCACCAGAGTTAAGATTGCTATGGACACGCTACAGTAGCCGATCTCATGACCTCTATAGAGTACCCTTTAAAAAGAAATCATAAGTATTGGGGACTCTATACTCCGTATTATGGCCTTCGAAAGCACATCTGATGGATGATGATATCATGACGCCACAGGAAATCTTTCACCTCGTTGAACTTGACGATTCAGATCTTAAGGATTACGAACTGCTCTACAGGCAACTCCATCATAACCCAGAATTGTCTCATCAGGAATTTGCTACAGCTAGGGCAGTTGCATCGAAATTACGCACAATACCCGGCTTCAAAATTTTTGAAAATGTAGGCGGAACTGGAGTTGCGGCTATACTAGAGAATGGACCAGGAAAGACTGTGCTTCTGCGTTCCGAATTAGATGCTTTGCCCATCTTGGAAGAAACCAATCTTCCGTTCGCCAGCAAGAAAGTAATGCGGGACGAGTCCGACGGCATTCTGAAGCCTGTCATGCACGCTTGTGGTCATGACATGCACATCGCGTGTTTGCTCGCCGCGGCTGACTCTCTTGCCGCAATAAAGCATATTTGGACAGGCACCCTTATCATTGTGTTTCAGCCTGCCGAGGAGCGCGGAGAAGGAGCACAGCGAATGATTGATGGCGGGCTTTATGATCTGGTGCCTATCCCTGATGTTTTGATGGCACAGCATGTAGTGGCACAGCGAGTCGGCAGTATTGGTATGCGCTCTGGGGTTATGATGGCTGCATCCGACTCGCTCAGGCTGACATTTCGCGGGAGGGGTGGACACGCATCTATGCCAGATCGGACTATTGATCCTATCATCATGGCTGCGAGCACCGTTATGCGATTACAAACCATAGTGAGCAGGCAGATCAGTCCTAGTCGAGGATTTGCTATTGTGACTGTGGGAAGCCTGAACGCGGGGCAGACAGCCAATATCATTCCGCAAAAGGCAGAAATGCAAATCAATGTGCGAACCACTGACTTGGACACCAGAAGCAAGGTTCTCGAATCAATTGAGAGAATCGCCCGAGCGGAAAGCAGCGCTAGCGGCGCGGAGCAAAGCCCCCTATTTAAGACTATTTCGCAGTTTCCGATCACAGTCAATGACAAGACCATCACCGAGAGAATCCAGGACACATTTAGTGCAATTTTTTCCAATGATTTCAATCCTATGTGGCCCCGAAGCAATGCGAGCGAAGATTTCACAAATCTTGGCGCCGCTATTGGAAAGCCCTGCTGTTTTTGGTTCTTTGGGGGAATAGATAGCAAGACTTGGGATGATGCCGAGAAAGAAGGAAGGCTATCGCAAGATATTCCTGTGAATCACTCACCTTCTTTCGCCATAGCAATTCAGCCCACTCTTAGAGTTGGCCGGAACGCTATGGTGGCAGGTGCACTGACTTTCTTTTCCAGGAGAGACAGTGCATAAGATCTTAGCTTTGTAAGGTATATTGCAAGCTACAATCTGCACGGAGTAGCAATATGGAAGATCTCTCATATTTCTCAGAGGTCGGCGAGGGCTGAGCACAGGCGATGATCCGAGCGAGGACCCGAGAGGGAACAGGGGATAGGAATTATGAGTAGTAAGATGTCTCAGTTGAATATAACAATGCATTAGCCTCTCGGCTAGCTTGCCTTGTCACAGGGGTGACTTCCTGGGTGGATATCAACGGTCATAGTCAATCTAGGCGCCAAAATCATAGAACCCGTCATTATTTTGCCCTTTCCATACGCATATCTGTCGTGGCTATATTTAGGGTATTCCCTCCCCTGTTCGTGGTTATAACTGCCAATACGATCAGCGTAGCAGTCAATACCTTGCCGCTTGTTTACTTGAACTCTACACTTGGCGGCATCAAACCTATGGCTTAGGAGGCTACCTCTCGGTCTATGAGACGCAGCTTGGTGTATTTTGTATCTATTGATGTACTTGCCCGACTACTGTGGGCCTTTCCTGGGAGACAAACTAGTTCATACCTCTTTAGGATAGCAATGGCACCTGAAATATAAGACATACGCAATGAAAATTTGATTGCATGGTTTGGTTGGTTTCGGTAAAAGTACTTCGTACAATGCAGTCATCTAGGAACAAGTCATAAGTCAACACGTAATATTGTCTCTCATCGTATTGCCCCTTATTCAACTATAATTATTTATAATCATTGCGGCTTGTCTTCACAGCTAGACATCCGCATGTATTCTAGAGAGCTATAATCCCATCACTTCATTAGAGACAAAACTATGCCTATTTCTATATTTCTATCCTACATCAGATCTCGCCTGTCAGAAGACGCAGAGATTCTCACCACAAGGACGGACATCAAGTTATGGACTACTCGAGAACGATGGTCAAACGTTGGTGTGCAAGCGCCAGGGGCTATCATAAGGCCCAGTAGTGAGGATGACGTGATTCAAGTCGTAAGCCAAGATCCTACCACTTGTTGTCGAGCACGGCGCCTGATCAAATTGACCAACTTTTAGGTGAAAGTTGCGGCTGCCACATCAACTACCTTCGTCGTGGTGACAGGTGGGCACAGTCCGTGGTCAACGATCACAGATGAAGGATTCATCATTGATATGTCAAGCTTCAAAGGTGTTGAGGTAGACTCTAGCCGTAGAGTAGCAAAGGTTTGGGGAGGCGTCTTGCACAAAGAATTCCAGGTTGCACTAGCCCGTCAAGGACAATGCACAAGTTTGTGACACTTATCCCTGATTCTGTTGCTCCCTCCCACGCGGAGATACTAACGTTGCAATAGCTATCGGGGATGCGAACACTATTGGTGTGATCCCTTACTTTATTGGCGGCGGTATCAGCTTGTATTCTGGACAATTCGGTTTCGGCTCCGATAACATTATCTCAGCCCGTATTGTCACTGCTGATGGATCTTTGCTCCAAGCCAGCGATAGCATGAATCAGGACCTCTTTTGGGCAATTCGAGGTGCTGGGCAATTCTTTGGAGTTGTAACTGGTTTAACTATTCGTACCTATCCCCTATCGATGCTTGGCAGCAAGGATGGGGGTCATCACTTTGGTCAATTCGTCTTTCCAATGTCTCAAGCAACAAAAGTCGCCACGGTTATGAAAGAGCTTATGCTGGACAGCTCAAAGCCCACAGCTGGTCATGTAATCATGATGGCTCGTCCTCCAGAGTTTGAACAAGTCATTGTTATAAATACCCATTACATTGGTGATCATACTGAAGCTCAACTTGCTTTGAAGGAGCTCGACGATCTTGAAGCAATCGAGACAAGCATTCGGAAGCTTTTTTTCGAGAATCATAGTGATTTCACATTTTCCAAATCCTGCGCTGGGGATTTTAAGAGCCTTAATTTAGTAGGACTAACCCAATTCACCGAAGAAATGTTTCTCGCATTGGCTCAATTGCACGGAGAGCTTATTAAAAATTGCCCAGATGCACAGGCTACACAGATAATTATCGGATGGCGTGCGCCGGTTTGCCAACTTCCGGTGAATGATACATCATTTGGCAACGCTGGTCAGCTCTTGTGGTTGTGAGTTTTTCTCCTCATATGAGAGTAAAAATATGCTACAGCTACTTGACTTAAAGCTCGCCAGGAAGCTAACTGATTTATAATTGCAGAAATGTACTACCCTGCTATAGAGAGTTATCAAGTCGAGACTCTATTTCACAATTTGTGGCTACAGGAATACACATTGGGCGACACGGCTCGACGGAAGAAGAATTCATAACATATACCAACTGTAACCGCACGGATCCTATTGCATGGAGGTACAAAGGAGAGGAGAGAATTAAGAAGCTTAAAGGGTTAAAAAAGAAATGGGACCCCAATGGCAGTTTCACACGGGAGTTTCTCTGAGGAGCGGTCGCCCGTCTCCTATTTGAAGCCATATGCCCGTAGACTGAACCATAATAATGCCCACATACACCCATGATTTCTTTTGTTGAGATTAGGCATATGTATATATATGACTTATTCAAAAATACTGAAATTTACTAAGCATCTGTTATTCCTATATGAAGCATTCTACTTGCATTCTCGTAAATCTCTTGTACGGAAATTACATAACTGGGTACATGAGATGCAGCGTAATATTGACTACTGTAAGGGAATTATGGTCTAACTTGAATAATGATTTTCTAAGTCCCTTGCATCGGACCATGAGTAACAAAAACAATGCCTTGATGAGCTGTATCTCCTTAATGTCGTAAAAAGGCGTACCAATCCCCTAAGGAAAATGATATCTTTACTCCGTACTCAGCGCCTGCATTCAGATTGCACTAATGCATAAGCATGGAGTAATGTGGATCGATGGACAATCATCCGACGAGTTTGTGAGCTTATTTTCCATACGGAGATCTCCGTATAGTAGTAATACTGCTACTACTGCTACCACGTCCTAGGCAAGGGTGGTGTGGAGAAGATGCATCTAGCCTTCTTGAACAAACCCAAGGAGATAGGTAAATGGCAGATCTAAGAATAGGTGCAAATGTCCTGTGACAGCGATGGTAGCCCTCCTCCAAAACCATATAAACCGTCAGGCCGACCTTGTGAGATCTAGAAGAATAATATCAATTACTGAATATCTCCGTGCCTTAGACAACAACTTGGCAACCTCAAAAATATCCGCTCTAAGCATTATGGGATCCATAAACGTCGTCTCCAGGATTGATCATGTCACAATTTTACTCTCGGAGGAAGAATTTAAAAACCCCCCTTCATGGCTAAGTGATAATTTCACTATTATTGAGGGCGGAAAACATACAGGTATGTATATGTCAAATCTCTCCATATCTAACCACTGGATGCTAATATTATAACTATAGGCCAGGCCAGTCAGCTGAAGCTGATTATATTCGAGGACGGCACGTATCTGGAGCTCTTCAACTGGTGGGGGCCGCCACCAGAAGATCATAGCTGGGGAACGAAAGCCCCTGGTCTGATTGATTGGAGCATCTCGGGCACATCGGCACAGACCGCCGATGAGCATTTCCAAGGCGTCAGCCAACGCATGAGACAGGGCCAAGGTGGAGACGGCCATCTCGGCGTCTCGTACCCAGAGCCGACTGAGCAGGGACGAACGACGCCAGAGGGCCTGAAATTCCACTGGACGAGAGCCAATCCAAATTTCAATGACACATCAGAAACCCCAGCCAAGAAATATTTTCCAACCGGCCGCTTAGATGCTCCATTCTTGTGCTACGACGGCTCCCCACGGCAATCGAGGCTGCATTTTGACGATCCGGCTCGGACAGCTCATGCTTGCGGTGCAACTGGGATGCATCAGATCGAAGTTATTGTGCCATCCTCTCATATGAATAATTACTCAACTCTTCTCGCTAACGTTCTTGGCTCGAAGCCGAGCGTTACTGAAGGAGGGGGCGGCAGCTTGTTTAATCTCGGGTTGCCAGTCGAGACTGCGGGCAACTGCAGCATTTGGTTGCACGATGGAAAAAGTGACAGGGATCAACGGTGGCTGCGTACAAGGGGAATAGGCCCACTGAAGCTAAAGTTGCGGGTAACAGGTCGAGAGGGGAATGGGGAGGAACTGCTCGTAAAGGACGGGTCTACGTCCCAAGTCTCTCTTGTCTGGTAATGAGGAATTTACACATGGTTTTTTTTGTGGGTAGGAGCATAACAGGTTTTCCAGAGTAGCTGAACTGGATGCAATTGCCCAGTCTATCTTGGATGTTTCGGGTACATCCATTAAACCCATGTTTTATTTCTTGCAAACTCGGTTATATTGATGTAGGCAGCCTCCATGCCGCTTGCATAATACTCAATAGGCTTTTAGTTTGCATACAAATTGATCACTCCCTGCATCTGTATTTAGTGGCTTGCAAAGCTTGCTCTCTATCAACTTGGAAGTTCTTTTGGGCAGATTGAATATCCTCAATGTATATCCCGGCTTGATCACACATACTCCTGAACATCCCGCCGCGATACCATAGCATGGCTGGCGAGTCCAACTCGACAACCTTCCCTGCGTCTAGGACACATACTCTGTCGTACCCAATGACTGTCCGTAGCCGGTGGGCAATGCACAATAGCGTCCTACCACGAAAGGCGGTAGCCATTATGGACTGGATTTTGTTATCCATCTCAATATCTAGCGAGGAAGTTGCCTCATCACACAAAATGATCCTTGAGCGGCTAACCAGTGCGCGTGCAAGGGAAATAAGCTGCCGCTGCCCAAAAGAAAAGTTAGCCCCATCTTGGTCCACAACAGTGTCAAGATGAAAGCTGATTCCATGATACGTGTCGGCGGTCTGGGGATTGCCAGACGATGCTTCTGCAGTGACCAGACCAATTTGGCGCAGCGCAGACCACAACTCATCATCTGTATAATGGTTGGAGGGGTCGAGATTGGTTCTGAGTGTACCGCGGAAAAGACCAGGTTCTTGTGGGATAATGACTAGGCTAGAACGCAGATCCCAAAGTCCAATGGTTGAGATGTCAACACCGTCAATAGTAATACTTCCTGCGGCGATCTCGACAATGCGGAAGAGTGCATTCATGATGGAGCTCTTTCCCGCACCGGTACGGCCAACGATAGCCATGCGTTCACCGCCATGGATATGGAGAGATAGGCCATACAGAACAAACGGCGAGTTCTTATGGTATTGCATCTTTATGCTATCGAAGATGATCTCACCTTTCTCTGGCCACGTCCTCCGCATCTCAACAGTACGCAATGGAGCCTCTTGCTCAAGCTGTCTCCCATAATTATATAGACGCTCAACTGAATCCATTCCATTCTCAACATCCGTTTGCTGTCGGGTGGTCATTTGTAACATTTGAACAATAGCCATGACATAACTCAGCACCAGACCACCAATGGAAGGATTCACATTAAAGCGGGAGGTAACAACGAGGGCCCCAACAACACAGACAAGAGCATTGCCAATCATGTCGAGGCGGATCGCCAGCCAGCGTTGGCTGGAAAAAGAGAGAAAATATGCGCCATTGATTTCGTCTATTGAGTTCCGTAGATCGTTAATAAATTGGTGCTTCAGTTTATAGGAACGAATTACCATCACACCACTCAGGCCTTCACTGAATCTGGCAAACATACGTGACCGTAGCGCAGCCTCCAGACGCTTAATCTCACGAGCGGATGTCCGGTAGTATAATAGTGTCCCAGTAAAGAGCAGGGTTAACACGACTAGTGCAATAGTAAAGTAGGGGAAAAATGCTATAATAAGCACGAAAACAGAGCCTATCGTAGCAATACTAAAGAGATATATGCGGATAGCATTAGCCAACTGATTGTCTACAACATCTACGTCGGAAGCAAAGCGGCTCATGATGCTTCCTAGTGGAGTTGTATCGAAAAAGGACATTGGTGCGCGTAAAACACCATCAAGAGCACTGTAGAGCATGCTTTTAGAAGCATTAATGCCCAGAATAGAGACCAGAACAGAATAGATAAGCACAAAAATGCCTTGAACGGCACCTAGGCCACTATACACACCGACGTATTGTCCTATTGAAAGGCCGAATTTGTCCGTGGTCCAATATGAAAGCCATAGGCCTGTCATGATATTAGCACCCTGTGAGAGAAGCAGAATGAAGAAGACAAGGGGGGCATTTAAAATAGATCCAGAGGAACGAATATATTCCTTATAAGCGGGCCATGTGATGCTTGACCGCGGCTGATTTTCTCCGCGCATAACAATCCTACTTTTCTTGAAACTTCTGTTCGAGTCTCTCTCTACATTGGCCATTGTTAGGGCGATACTTTTGCGCTTATCATGCTTCTCTTCCCCAAGGGGGGTTGACTGCATGAGGTTCTGGAAGCCTTTATCATGATGCATGAGATTGTCATATGTGTCATTGGCGTGGATACGACCGTTCTCCATCCAGATAATCCGATCACATTGGTTAAGAATCCAAATGTGGTGAGTAGCGAGAACGCGGCACTTGTCTTTCAGAAGCCCAGCAATCGCGTGATGGAATATATGGCGGCTGACATGTATATCAACAGCGCTGAGCGGGTCATCTAGGAGAACAATATCGGCATCGAAATAGATGGCTCGGGCGATGCCGAGGCGTTGCTTCTGGCCGCCTGAGATGGTGATGCCCCGCTCGCCTATTTCTGTTTGATCTCCACGAGGAAGTAAATCAAGATCGGCCTTGAGAGCGCATCTGAAGTATAGGATTACGTTCGTTAGTAATGCTATCATAGGAGATACAGCCAAAGTCGATAATGAGTGGTTATTCAACCTACGCTTCTATGACCTCTTCGTACTTCCCCTTATTTAGCTCTTTACCGAATGTAATATTATTTTGCACTGTCGTATTCTGTATCCATGGATCTTGAGGGCAGAATGCAATGGACCCAGCCAAGGTGATATCGCCGCTAGTCCTACGCATTTGTGCAGCAAGAGAAGCTAGCAGAGAGCTCTTACCACTCCCTACTGTTCCAATAACAGCAATCAGTTCACCCCGTCTAGCACTAAAGTTGAGATCTCGAAGCATGAAAGGCTCTAGAAGAGCTGCGGTTGTATCCCTATTAGAGGGTCCCTGTCGAGGAATAGTCGTTTGAGGTTTGCTTCTTTTGGAAGAGACTTCCACGATGGACTCTCGAGTTGTGTCTCTCTCCCAAGTAAATGAACCACAATGAATGTTAATAATAGTCTTGCTATTAGATTTGGTAATTGGATGCTCGCCTTCTTCTTCCTCCAACAAGAATTCTTCAATAAGTTTAAGTGATGTCCAGGCATCGCCAATCTGACCAAGAACGAGGGGAAACAAATTTAGGGGTCCTCGCAGACCGTTAAATAGCGCTACCGTCGAGAATACTCGCGCAGGAGCAAGATCATGACCGGACAGAGCATAAGCTATTAGTGACAAGATAGACGCGAAAGGCGGTAGGACTATGTTTGTAGCGTTGATAACATTTCGGATCGTCAGAACAATTCTAATGGCGCCAATCTCCTTGGAGCGTAATTCCTTTAGAAAAGAAACGAACGAATTTTCCCAGCAAAAGTGCTTGATTATCCGGATCGAATAAAGGACTTCGTGAATCAGCGAGAGGCGCTGGTCGGTGATCTTATTAATACTCTTGCGGCGCTGGATCAAGCTGCGGATCGCCATCGTTGATGCTGGAAGGCCGGTGACGAGCAGTCCAAAGCCAGGGAGTCCACAGTAACTCAGATTTATAACCACAAAGGCAAGGGTAATTAGGCAGGCAATAGGGGATGTCCATATTATGTGAAAAAGAGATGTGGCCTTCTCAATGCGGGTCGTATGGACGCTCATGAGATTGATAATACTACTGTTTGTCCAAACATTGTCGTCTTTTTTTTGTTTGTCTTGCTTCTCTTGAGATCTTTTGCGGCCCTCCTTAGCATCAAGTTTCCCCATTTTCATCTGCTTTTTCTTGGACTCGCTTGGTGTAAACTTGTCTTTAGAGCCAGACTTTGCCTTGTTTGAGATGGACATGGCTTTTTCATATATCATACCAATAAGCACCCCTCTGCTCTGTCCGCCGATGAGTTGACTGCGATACATGAAGTGGTTCAGAAACAAGCTCTGTGCTGCCAGCATAATCGTAATCCCAATTAACAGACCAATTCCGTGACGTATTGGCGGCGTCGGGGTTCCCATGCCATCTGCCTTATACGCGTGAGTGACGAACTGGATAAGGGATCGTAGGACAAAAGCCGAGACAACTCGGAGGACGGTGCCAGCCAGGGCGCAGATGCCGCTGAGCCAAATCTCGAAGCGGAAAGTCTCGTATAAAGACCTGAGGAGCGGGTTTGTCTGTCCTTCATCAATACATCGTCGAAACCTTATTTTGACAAGATTGGTCAAAGTTGTGACGCCTCGATCCGGGTTGACCATCCAGATATCATTGTATTCCAGCTGACGGTTATACCCTATCTAAGATTTCATATCAGTTAGCTTCCACTATTTAGCTATGCTCCAAGTATCAATACTGTGCGGCACACTAGATATTCTGCGCGTGGCGGAAATACGTTGACGGACTACGGCCGACGAGCAAACATAAGAGTAATAATCAATAAGCTAGTGACTGCCATATATCGGCTCGACATTGCAGTAACAAAGTGATGAAATGCGCAACCTACCACCATCAATGGTGTCATCCAGTGGAATGTCAGTTTACTTAATAATCCAGCTCTGCACTCTGATGACACGACACGCTCTTCTAGCGGTTTATGGATATATCCCCATTTCAGTGGGTTCCAGTTATGGCACCATGACTTCCAGTTTGCACGAGATGGGGTCGTAGTATTTACGACAGATGTTGAGGCAGCTGAACAAATTTGCGTCGTCGGGAGATCACAGCGACTCCCCCCAACCCCCTCTTCGCGCTGTCTATGGATACCGTTATCTCCGACTTTCTCGCCAACACATAGACTATCCGTAGTACAAGAAGCAGTAGACTTTGAGGCCACCATGTTACCTTCTTGTTCTGAGAGGCTCTTGTACTTCTTACACCTGGAGATCTCGCCAAAAGTACGGTGTTTAATAGGATAATCGTTGTGGAACGTTAGTGAATAAAACAAAGTGGCTATATCAGCAATAAGAACTCGTTCATTAGGCTGTTAAACCACATCAAGTTGATAAATTCAGCGACGAGGTCAGGTATCATATTAGATTCTATTACTAAGAATAAATAAGGGCTCATTTACCCCTGAACCAGCTCAAAATCGAACCTCTCGCCAGGATCCATTCTTCATCCTTTGGCTCCTTGCAAGTAACAGTAAAACACTAGTAGGAGGTGAGACATGTATAATTAATCTAGAGCTGATTAATTATTCCAAGACAGGATGACTTGACGGTTACCTTTGAGAAGACTACCGCCGCAGCTACTCAAACGATGATATCACAAAGTTGCTGGATTTTTGGTAGATTCACAGCGCTTAATCAAGGTTTGCATAGGTTCTTCTTCTACTTTCATGGATTAAACTATTTTGCGCTCTAGGCTGTAGGGAATCAAATAGCAATTTCGTCCTTACTTGACCACTGCAGAATAGCCAAGCTTGCAATGCCATAAAAGCTGAAGCAGCCATGTATGACTTATATCACGTACTGCAGCGGTAGTAGACCAGCTAGCGCAGGTTTGTTGGTTCAAATATGTTGATTTCTGACTCCAGTCAAAGAGCTTCGTGACAGTTTGATCTTCCGCTGGACTCGATATCCACTAAACCGCTGGTAGAACATGATGTATCTGTAATCGAAAGCTCGGCAAAGCATTTGATCGCTGAGAAGAAGACAAACTTCAAAGTTCTTGAGATAAGTTCTAATCACATGAGGGCTTATGCAGTATTTGATACGAATTACTCGATGATGATCATTTGCTGTGCCGTCAAGTCCCCTTTGCCTAGAGCGGACCCATAACTTATACGTACTCTGTCGTCATTAGATGTTAAAATTACGGATCTATGCCGTGAATAATCTTGTAGAATTGTACTGAGCCCCAGGGTCGTAATTTTTCTGTCTCAGTCCCAACCTGAACTCATCAATCGCTCATCAAATAGACAAAAATTGGTGTCCTCAGTGCCGTGAAAGACACCGTGGAATTACGTGTGAATTGTAAGCTAGCGCTTGTCTCAGTTGAACCCGGCGCTACCAGGAGGGCAGCAGAAGCAGGGAGTAGTGATGAGAGTGAAACAGCTGCGGCGTATTAGCGGTGAGCGCTTGTCATTCAGGGGGCAATGCAAGGGAACTAGTAGCGCGGAACACTCAGGTCACGGCCATCAAAGTTCATTACGGAGTAAACACTCTAATATTACGGAGCAGATGTAATTCATGTAAGCTTTTGTGGTATTGGTGGTAAAAAATGAGCATGCTTTAATCAGTGTCCTCGTTCTCAGTACTATTTGCACTATTTGCCATCCCTATTAAGGTGGTCTCGCTTGAATATATACGCCGTATCTTTATCTTTATTACTCCGTAGTGTTCTTCCATATTCGTATTGGTTACTATCCAAACCATGCTGACACCATCTCAGGGCAACAGTCATAAGCTGGCCATTTTACCTACAGTTTTTTAGAGTCATCCTCTGTGCCGTGTTTCTAGTCCTGGTGGGACGCAATCTTTCACAGCATGAGGCTAGCACAATTAAATTCCCAGCTACCATAGATTTGGTGATATCTGCCCTGCATAGGCCATCGTTTCCATATGCAAGGGTACATGGCGGATAGGTACTAGACAGAGTGACGGGTCGTCGGCGCCGACTTCCGGCAAATATCCAAGCGTGTATCATGTCTTTTGTCAACACCACCACAGTTATGGAAGTTGAATTAATAGGAGCAGGTAGCACAGAGGGCAATCTCCATATTTAAGAGGGTATTAAAATCCTATCTGTGTGTAATAAGAGCCTCGCTAGGTTGAGGAATAAACTATCTCATTCCTTGTGTAATATATTATTTATTTAACAAATTTTACCAAGCCCATCAACGCAACTACTCAGAAATATCAGCGCGGGCCTAACAGGAAAATCCCGCCACTGTTCCCACCAAATACAGCTGATTTCTATACATATGGCAAGAGAAGAATTGTAGTACAGGCAGAAGGTCAGTGTACTCTCATCATTCCTCACAGTTTGGTCCCATGGAGCCGGCAGCACCGTTTGAACCGCACAGCTATTCGTGGTGTGCAGGACTCCTTTGGCGTGGATCCATATATTGTGATTGTGTCCCAATTCTGTGTGCCGCAATCCTCATTCAGTCCAAACACATTATTTACCTCATGCCTCCAAGCAAAGCGCGTGGCATTGACAGCACGTATTAGCAGATACTCCCTCCTCACTGGCCAATGAGTCAATTCCGACGCGTCCATTCTCAGACCAGCAATGGTAATCAACTCGCATGCTACGACATCGGTTAGTCAAAACAATACATACCACTTTGCATTCGCTCATAGAATTTTATAGTAATTGTTGGAGCTGGACCAGCAGGTCTTATGCTTTCAGCCTGTCTGGCACGCTGGGGCTATAAAATTAGGCATATCGACAACCGTTCGCAACCAACTCCAGCTGGGAGAGCAGATGGCATACAGCCGCGGTCTTTGGACCTACTATCCAATATGGGCCTCAAACCAGCAATTATGGCACAAAGTCCGGCCAAAATCTATGAAACAGCTTTTTGGGCCGTATCTACTCACGGTCAAGGTATCACTCGAACAGGCACATCACCAAGCTGTCCTGATTTCATCAATGCACGCTACCCATTTACAACCTTACTGCACCAAGGCAGGATAGAAAAGGTCTTCATATCTGATATTGAAGAAAGAGGCGTGCAAATACAAAGGCCTTGGACAATAACAAACTTCGAAACTACCAGTCAAAATCCGGATTACCCTCTTCTCATCAGAATGGCCCACGTCCACGGCACAGCCTTCGAGATTGTCCAAGCGAAGTATCTTTTCAGTGGAGAGGGCACCAAATCACTCATACGAAGACATTTGGGTATAAAAGTCCAGTACAAAGAACCTGCAACATGTACTTGGGCCGTAATAGATGGTACTGTTAGAACTGACTTTCCCGACATCAAGGTTAGCCATCCCCACCCAATATTCCAGTTTCTTAACCATAGCTTATTGCTCCAGATGTCATGTTCCATCCATAGCGAGCATGGATCTGCTATGGTAATACCAAGAGAAAACGACATGGTTCGCCTCTACATGTGCCTTCCTTCTATGACAGATTCCAATGAGAGTCTAGCGCAAACTGCTACTGAGAGTCAAATCCAGCAGTTGATGAAACAAATTCTGAAACCATATACTATCGATTGGGAGCATGTTGAATGGTCTTCAACCTATCGAATCAGGCAAGGAGTAGCAGACCGCTATAGTTTGGATCAGCGCGTCTTCCTGGGCGGCGATGCCTGTCATACGCATAGTGTACGTACAAATAAGAAGCAGATTCAGAGACATACTGACTTCATGATAGCCCAAAGCTGGTCAAGGCATGAATACCGCTTTCTTAGACTCACAAAATCTGGCATGGAAGATCCATCTGGTCGAGCGCGGGTTCGCTCATCGGGATATACTGACGACATACGAGCATGAAAGAAGAGGTGTCGCAAACGCTTTAATAAATTTCGATAATCATTATGCAAAATTATACTCGCGCCAGGTTCCAACCAACAATGATTGCCGGCCCCCGCAGGGCGGTGCCCTAAACAGCGACTTTGCAAGGGCATATAGAGACTCGAGAGCGTTCGTGAGTGGTTACGGTATCTGTTATGGTACAAATATTCTCAATTGGTCTTCAGATCATCCCGCCAAATCACCTCATTTCCAGACAATCAGTGGAAAGATAGCCCCTGGCAGTTTATTTATGACAGCAGATGTGACCAGAGTTATAGATGCAAATTTGGTCCATTTGGAGCAAGCAGTACCCCCCAATGGCTCCTTCAGGATATTCATCTTTGCAGGAATTCCATCAAGCACTTCCACGGCACTCCGAGATTTATCAAACAACTTGAGACGGGAGGGCTCTTTCTACAGGTCATATATGCGAACTGATTTAGACAAGGCCCCCTGGCAGGAAAAACACAATCCTCACAGCCATTACTTCACCATCTGCCTTGTATTCGCAGCAAAGAGGCAAGAGGTTGAAATCTCTGAGCATGTTCCAAGTTTCTTATCGAAATATAAATATCACGTATACACAGATGACCGACAAACCGAGAAATTGTCAGGACATGTGTCGCCAGCACACACACGAGCTGGGTTTGATCTACAAACTGGAGGTGTGGTGGTCGTACGACCAGACGGATATGTCGGTGCTGTGATACGTTTGGTGGAAGGCGTTGGCACGGCCGAGGCGTTGAATGAATATTTCTCAGCCATCTCAAGTGGTGTTCATGGCCTTTGGCAGTGCCGCCACAAGCACGATTAAGCGACAGACAAGAAACAGTGATATTCTACGCATGCAGTAGCATACAGTTTAACTTGACTATCTTTCGGATTCACTTGGTAGAGCGTGTTGTATATGCTTACGTTGTATCACCGGAATTCGTCTGCGGGGCCAGTAAAATAGCAAGTCATGAATGTAGAGGTCTTGTAGACGTAGCTAACGCCCAACCCACACGAGTAGTTTGAAGCGTATCTTAGGGTCGTCCCATCAAACCTCTTGCATCGTTAAGCTATTCCAGTTGTTATATTCTTCAGAATGCAGTGGAAGTGTTCGCAGCAATGCTGGCGAGGCTTCTCATTTTCAACATTGCCTTATCCCAGCTCATGAACAACATGTAGAGATTAGATAATAAGTATTCAAAGCGCGTTTATCCCTTAAATCTACTCGTAAACCAATCCGCAAGTACAAATCCCAGTTCCATTATACCTGAGTTTGCTGTGATATCAGAAGACACTTGACGAAATCGTGCTTGGTAGATGATTTGTCGGCACTATTTCTTAAAGTAAGAGCGTTTGGGCGTTTGAGTGTCAAACGAAATTCTTTGGCCATGAGAGTGTTGGCGTCATTAGTAGCGAACTGGTGCCTTTGCCTCATTCCACATACTTTAGCACCCGTTACATTGTTTAAAGACCATTTTTTCTTGCCAACGTGACTGAGCAAAATTAATCCACTAGCAATAGGCGATGGTCGCTCTGTCATCACTTCTTGTTACCATGCTATTCACGGCAGAGCATTCTAAGCAGTGAATAGACCCATCCTCTCCAACAAGTCTTCATATGGCTTCGTATAACGTTACGTGTAGCATGTCAACTGCATATTTATCACCAGAACTGAGTCTATATGGACTTGCTGAACCCAAATCACGCCGTATAAATTAGTCAAATCTAAATGTTTCTGTTTTACTCAAAAATGAAATCAAGGCCAGATGAACCCATTCGCGCTGCGTAAATGGTGCCAAATATTTCATTCTGCGCCACAGTAAAATGCTCCTTCCATGACCCCATCTGACCCTTGCGGAAAAATTTGCCGAACTCTTTGTTACCTTTTAAGGCACTAAACTCAGTGTTTTTCATCTCTGAGAAGCCTACCTTACGCTCAATTTCATCCAGCTTGTTATGGGAGATCTCAATACCCAAAAACTTGGCAATTCTCTCCAGTCCCCCACGGGTGTTTCGCTTCAACTCTTCGTATGTTAGGAACAGAATGTTATCGGCATCTCGATGTTCCCACCAACTGAGCACATGCTCAAACCAATCGCCTCTGTGAACTTTGCCATCCAGAAACATTTGAAGCCAGTGATCCCAGCCACCGTTGTAGAAATTAGACCAACTTTTCCCACTCTCAAAATGATAATATGACGAACAAACATCTTTAGGATTCCGGGCAATGTAAATGTACTTGCAAGGGTTTTGGTGTGGGATACCACCAAGTGCCATATCATATGGCATGTGGGATTTAAACAATCTCGGTGCTGGGGCACTTGCAAGGTCAGCCTCGCTTTTTGGACGTGTCCAGCTGCTCTCAACCCAGTCAAAAGAACTCTCCAGAGTCTCCCCAGCGTTGTCAGTGAGGAGAACAAGGATGTAAGAGAGCCACGTAGTCCCAGACTTAGGGTACGAAACGAAGCAAATATCGGATGGTCGTGTCTCAATTCGACGAGATAGCTCATAACATCGCGGCGTAATATATGGCGGCATCACTCTGCCATCAACAATCCTGTATTTATATCCATAATCACCAATTCGCAATTCCTCAGGAACCTCGGCGTGTATTTCTTCAGAATACTCAAGACTCTTCGTGGAACTGCCGCGACCATCAGTGTTGGCCTCGTTGATTCCAACAGCTTCCGCGGATGACATAGTGAACAGAGATCTAAAGTGTGGGGACAATTAAAATCTTCAGATAGATGTTAACCTTTATAAAGAGATGATGAATAGACTAGCAGAAAGAGGCGGCGCTCGGCATTTATTTTGGTTAAGAATATGATGCTTATATACCATCAAACTTGAAGCAGGAGCGCTATTGAGGCTCCTTGCATCACTACAAAGTAACGGAGGGTGTTTAATCTTTACTAATTCTCTTTCTAAAGTCGATATGTATGCAGGAATGGATATCTGCAATCTGGCTTGTCCTTGACCAGCGCTTTCAATGCAGGGAGGCAATGAAGCCTGTACGATTTGTAAATGTTTTCGCACGTGTGAGCTTTCTACTGGTACTTTATGCTTTTTTAATGCATGTTTAAGGGGTAAAGATAGCGGTCTAAATAACTATAGTCATTGTGAGCACAACGCATGTTTCACTCAACATTGCGTTCAAGGTAATTGGACATGATCGAGCCAATGCTGAGGATTATTCTCCTTCATCATGAGCACAGACCTTCTTGGCAGTACAGTCAGGAGAGCACTGGTCATTCCCGTCTTACCACTAATGTAAGGGGCCTGTTACATGCAAGGTAATCAACAAGTAGCGGGCGAAGTGCTACGTGTCTTGCGCCATTAACCGAGAAGCGCGTTATTTCGCGAAACATAGACCTTGAGAGGACATACCCAGTGCCATCCATCTGTAGCTGGCTTAAGAAATCATCATAATATTGTGTCTTGATACTTTTTATGTTCATTCCCAGTAGTCTTTGTATAACATAGTTTGATTACGGCCTCACCATGAGGTTTGGGCTCCGCAGTACTTACACGGGAGGGGACATTCAAATCGTATATCCTAATAGATAACAGTTCCCATCTTTGTTTAAAAAACCCCCTTTTAGTTTTTTAATTTTTTTGAAAAAGGCATTATAACAATAGTGGCCTTTGTATTTAATGAATTTCTGGATAGAAATGGATACGAGATACAGGAGTTATAACTGTATTGGCTATTTTGACTCACTGGTAACATTTAACAAAAGAACAGGTTATCTATTATTGATGTATTGTAGCTTAAATGCGTCTCGGGAGGTGAGCCTAGACCTCATACGCGGTAATATGCTCATCTACATCTTCTTAGCCCTTAAATATTCGTAATCTGGCATTGCATTTTCCACATGGGCAAGTAGTGCATCCGCCGCAGTGATTCCAAATTCATCCTTCCACTGGGCATATCTTGCAGTCATATGTGAGCCTTGCCACATCTTTGATTTATCAATAGATGTTGACTCCCATAGTCCGCTCATATAGCTCAGGTGACGACGACTATAATTTACGTCATTAGGTGGTTTTGTTACTTCCCACTCGCGACAAATAGACTGCGGATCCATGTTACACAAGCGGCATAAATTGGAAATCATTGACTCTCCTTCAATTATGTCGTCCGCATCAATTACAATGGGTTTAAATGATGTTGTAACTTCCGAGCCCTGTTTGTCGTTCTCACGACTCGACATGAACCAGTCATGAAGCTGACGAGAATATCGAAATGTCATGAAGCATGCCCAGGACGAGTCGAGAATGTTTATCGGCTCAGCTCCCATCTCTGCCCTATACCAAGATTCGAAAACAAGCGCCGGGTGCCGGATAAGGAATATAGGCTGCCAAGAGGTAAGGAAGCTGTCCGGCAAAAGAGTCGGATTGATGCATGCTGAAGAAATGGAGCTGCTGGGAGGCGGGACCAAAGATGGAGCTGAACTCCCCCTGGGGAACCTTTGATGAATCTCAGACGGTTCCCACAGATGGAATGTGTGATTTTTAACAAAAAGACACTTGCTCTACTCCTCGTCAATACTCCATATGGTACGTTTAGTCGCAACATTGTTGGGTCGCGCGAGGTCCGTTTCGTGAGATTTTGGCCTTACCTCAGCAATGGCGGCATCTCTTTCCTGGCAGAGCCTCATAAATCCCCTTTGAAACAAGCTATCGAATTGCTGGCGGAGCTCAAGGGTTGAACCGGACGTTTCATCCAAAGTGAAAGAATTTCGGGCAAACTGGAAAGCATCTTGGAAATGATATTCGCTTTGGGCCCAACCTGGTTGATCCGAGAGTAGGCGGGTGAAAAGATTAGATGCAGTTCTCGGGTGACTGAAGAGAAAAACATCTCGACCGCGTGGCCGTTCGTCCATATACCGCCCCGGCACGCCTTTCTCCGATGCAAATGAGTCCATAGCCACGATCTAGTTATTCAAAAGCAATTTAATGGTATGGGAACGAAATTCAACTCAAAAGCTGCAAAAGAATCGGATAGAAATCCCTTAGTCTTGTACCTACAACAGGGGGTCTGATCGAGATGATAGGAGGTCACTAAGACACGGAAACCATGGTTATGCCAAGCTGGATCACCGTTGCTCCACGAAAGCTTTCATAGTTTTGTCAAGTTCGAATGGGCTAAATATAAAGACCTCCTTACAGAAGTAAGCAGCCACTACAATGTTCGAGACACTCATAGAAACCCCGATCAAATACATACGAAAGGCGGGCGGGACAAGCGCAAGAAGCAGCAGAGCCGCCCTGCGTATAGTTTCTACTAGCGACCATGCAGGAGCAAGGTCTCTCGTAGTTGGTCGGAGCTTCTTACTAATACTTTGGTTTCAACCCAAGTCTTGATGATGCGGCGGCCACAGGTTCAAGCCCTGCCGAGAGCAATTATCCGATTTCATTCAGCCTTAATTTTTGTCTTTGGCACATGTCTTTCCCTCAAAATTTCCTTCGACGCTCTATTTTCGTGCAAATATTGACGTAGTGGATGTCATTTCCCGAACAAATTCCCTATCCTGCCTCTGCTGATTCAGATTCGTTCGAGTCAAGAAGTCGCTGACGGAAAGTTGCCTTTTTAGGTTCTGTAAAAAAGCTAATGCCGCCTTAACGGTGGAGTTCAGGTCCCTCATTTTTCCAAACCGATTAAGTCATGGAATATATCATGTACTTCTCTAGTCATACGGCGCAGCGGTAGATAGGCAAAATATGGTGGCTCGCCCTCTAGACGGATATAGCGGGAACGCTGTCATTTCATCCCTGTCAGCATAATTACCACTTTCGGATTACGATCGCCATCGTATCGCCAAACGGGATATAAGGGGCTCATGCCTCTAGAATTTCGCGTAGTGTCATCCTTTTGCCCAGCACATGTAAGCCTCTGCGAGAGATTGAAGAGTGGCATAATGGCGAGCACTTTAATGTATATAAGACTGTGCGTTACTATCTTCAATCAGCACCTAGTCGACCGATCACAGAAGATCCAAAGCATAATATAGCCTTCTAACAGCATACAGACTTTAAAAATCTATACATTTTTCTACTTTTACCTCATAAATCATGACTACAATAGCAACGAGTCGTTATGCGGAAGCACATGCCAACCAGCATGGTCCTGGAGATGCAAGGCCTACTGCTTTGCAAATTATCAAGGACGAACAAAGAGAGGGAAATATGAACGACAAAGTTGTTCTAATTACGGGTTGCTCATCAGGGCTAGGAGTTGAGACTGCGAGGGCGATGAAAGCTACTGGAGCAATTGTCTATGTAACGGCTCGCAACCTGGAGAAGGCCAGGCAGGCTCTGGGAGATATTCTCAGCGGCGATCGCGTTCACCTCCTCAAGTTGGATCTTGAATCTTTTGACAGTGTTCGATCGTGCGTCAATGAATTCAAGTCAAAGAGTAGCACTCTCAATATTCTCATCGAAAACGCTGGTATTCGGCATGTGCCGTTCGGCAGGACGCGAGATGGCTTCGAGAAGCACTGGGGTACAAATCATCTATCTCACTTTCTTCTATTTGAGCTTCTTCGGCCGATGTTACTGGGATCGTCTACTTCAGACTTTTGCTCCCGTGTTATCATCGTCTCTTCCACAGCCCATAGAAACGCCCCCATGGACTTTGAAGACCTTAACTGGGAGAAGCGAAAATACGCCCCTTCCATCGCATATGGTCAGAGTAAACTAGCCAACGTCTACACGGCCAGCGAGATTGAGCGGCGCTATGGCATGAGCGGTCTTCATGCATGGAGTGTACACCCCGGCGGCATTCGAACGGGGCTACAGGCACCGAGTCAGTGGGATGTCAAGGATTGGTTGGTAGTCGTAAAATCAGGACCGATGGCGACGCTCATGTCCATGATGAATGCTGAACAAGGCGCTTCAACGTCCGTTTGGGCTGCTGTAAGCAGAGAACTCGAAGGACAAGGGGGCAAATACTTGGAGAGGAATCGGTTCAGCGAGCCGCTAAAGAAAGGTTGGAAACTGATTGATCCGGGGCATGCCGAGTGGGCTTACGATGAGGATGCTGCAGCGAGATTATATGACATTTCTTTGAAAGAAGTCAATCTTTGAATGTAAAGTTCTGATATGAAGGACCCTATTACAAAGTTTGCAGTAAATGGATAGCATATTGCGACGTAGTCATCATCACACCATTATGTAGAGAGCTCACTCAATGCATATAGACAGTTAATATGGTTAAGCTTAATACATGTTAGGACATTAGTAGCGCACCTGAGGGTATGTACCATGGCATTTATCAATATTATAAGATCAAATCTTTTCAAATAAATTTCGGATCTAATCTACGAGCCTGTCAACACAGCTTATTTTATCTTATATTTAGCTGCCACGGGCAATCTTCTGAAGCTGCGATAGATCTCCATTGAATACATCGGAATCACCGCCCCAAGGGGCCGCGTCATTATTTTGCCAGATCGTATAATAGCTCCAGCCATTGGGCAATGTGCCCACCGAGCTGGCATATCGTGCGACGACAAGAGGCGATTTGCTGCCAAACGATCCGTTGTTTCCAGTGCATAGTTGCCACCAGCTCGTGGAAGTGTAGATCAGAGGGTACTGAGTTGTGGCAGAGTGATAAGTGTTGATAAAATCGTTAATCCAGCTGACCATGGCACTAGCACTCAGGCCGTAGCAGCTGTCACCACTGGGAGCATACTCTAGGTCGAGCATACCAGGAAGAGTGATACCATCTGAAGACCAGCCTCCACCATGTTTGAGAAAATAGTTGGCTTGGGCAGCACCAGAAGAAGAGGCTGGCTGCGCAAAGTGGTAGCCGCCGCGAATGAAACCAGCGTTGGTGGCTTGGGTGTAGTGATCGCTAAAGCTGGGATCAATGTAGGTTGTACCTTCAGTAGCCTGTAGACAGGGAGTGTCAGCTTTCTAGTCATCATAAAGCCAAAGACAGGAAAATGAACCTTGATGATAACAAAGCGAGCGCCATCGGAATACGCTTTGGCAAAGTCGACAGTGGGCTGATAGTGGGATATATCGAATCCTTTGACAGATGCCGTTGCTACAGACGCAAGAGTAGCCACCCCGGCGACAATTGAGACAATGGACTTCATTTTGAAAAGAGATTGGGCTAAATATTTCAGGAGTGCTAATTTAAGGCGAACAGGAGAGAAAGTGCTTGTCGAAAGTAACTCTGACAATGTGTGTCTTTGAAGATAGATGAATGTCTTATATATTCATGTCCTCTTAGTCAGAGGAGACAATGTAACCCTCCTTGGGAGATCCTGATGGATGCAAAGGCGCAACGAAATTTGCGGTGACTGTATTATTTCTCCATAAATAGGTGAAAACAGATGTTGTAATATAACGCACAAAGTCTCGGGTGGAGTGTTGGGCTCTGTGGTAAAGCTCCTTCAAATTAATAAGTCGACGCATGGGATTCTACAATTGCTCCCGTGTTATCGATTCCCCGCCACTGAGTGCGGCACGACCACTCATGATCGGCGTCTAGCTGAAACCTGGGTTGATCCTGGGCTGTGAATGGGTCCTCACGCACGGCCCTTGATCGAGTTTGGTAGGTGATGAGCTCGAGAAAACCGGCTGAAAGGGCGCCAAACTTGCAGCCTGGTTGCTTATGCGTTGAGCACGATAAGTATTTGCTAATTGGAAACACTGAAACTAAGGCGAATGCCTTCAACAACCAGTATTTTACTTCTTAGCATTGGCATCACCATTGGCCATATAGCGCCTTTAAGACTGCTCATTCCATTCATTTGCCAGCTAGATTCTGTTCGGAAGTCTCAACCGATCGGGCCATCATCGGGCCATCATCTCTCCATCCTTATTTCTCAGATTTGCGGACTGCGCACTGCTTCCTATTCATGGCGTAGCGCCCTTCGCTAAGATGCAGTATCCACAGTAGAGATGAAGATGGAGGCCAATTGGATGCGGGGGCGCTTGGGATGAGACAGTATGGTGGCAACAGGCTTTATATTCCTGATATCGATTACACTTGTGATTCGGGGTTTTCTTTGCTAGCCATTCTGGTAGGTAATCTATGGGCAATGTGGCACCAGTCTACTGGCGAGGTGCTTGCTGCGGATCCATTCCATTGTCTGATGCAAGGCGACGCCACCACGACGAATGGATCGTCGGTATAGATACATATTTGGATGCTCACCTTCATCAACTCATGCATCATACAAAGCAGCGGTATACTTATTGCCTCAAACATTCTCTCGCTACCCCATCAGCTCACCACGGACGGCATCAACAAGTTGATATCATCTTCCTTCAAGTGTTGCATGCGAAATAGAGATATTTCATAAATCGTATTTCGATAAGCCATGTTACAGCAAACGACCAAACTATAATTTGAAAGGGCAAGGCTACAGATAGAGATTTTATCACCACACCAATTATTTTATATATCCTAGATACCACTACGCCTTACTACACAGATAGAACACCGCATGCTTACCTTGAATTATTTCACAGATTTTCATGACATAGATTGAATATCGTCATTAGTTACACACAAGTCGATATTCAACTACTATGCACACATACCCACTGTACTTCCTAATTCTCCCTATGACTTGATCCTATAAGGAGAAAAAGAACCAGACCTTATGGGTGCCAAGCCACAGTAAGATACAACGCAATTTAATACCTGTTTCCGTATTACTATCAATAAAGATATGGCGTCTCTGTATACCAATGTTACACACGTGAAGATAAAAGAGTAGATTCTATCCACTGGCGGTCAAAGCATGGCTTATTTCACGAATATCGATCAAGTAAGCCGAACTATATAACCCATATTTCCTCCACAGGATAACCTTCGACAATTCCATGTCAGTACTCCGACACAGGATGCTCGATATCAATGCTGATTGCGATGCGCAATCATCAGCCATCATAACAAGGTCTTCCTCCTTCTTCGCAGCCTTTGTGCTCTTGTTTTTTTCACGTACAAAAGCTGTTATTTTCTCAACTTCAAGCTCCTCCAGAAACACTAGAATTAGCGATGCCTGTTTCAATAAAAAAGAACTTGGATCACAAAAAATATATATTATCATTATCGGTGGGCTGCCTCTGCTGGTACCGCAGTGTGAATACATGTTGTTAAGTTCCTCATGTATTGAAAGGCGATTATCCCGCCTAGTTGAAGGAGAGTCCATATTTTTCATTGTACCAAATGGAGAGTAAACTAATATTGTAGTAGAACTGCCAAATGCAATAAATTCATAACTCGGCGGCGTTGCCCACGGAAGCTAAAGATTGAGAGTGAATTTCATATGCAGAAATATACATATTTCCTCCTATTACCATATGACGTTGAAATACAGTACTAATCCTCACTGGAGAATTGCTTTAGGTAACATGAGAACCTTTAGGTCATCTTATTTATTGTGCCCTGATTGTAGACGAAAGAAATAAAACTAAATTATGTAAACCCAGTTCAGTACGTAACTTGAAATATACTAGTAAGATTTTATTAATTTCAAATTAAACTAGTAGAGCAATGGGCTGTGGTATGTTACTCAGCGCATTCCTGCTCAAAGGCGAAGAATGCTGGCTCCCACATACAAAAAATAGGACATGGAATGCTTGAGCACTTTTGTTTTAGGATTATATATTTATTTTCATGAAGTATGACAGCCCAAGGTTACAGATCGATATAGTCCATAAATGCTGTTTAGCCCCCTGACTTCCGGCTGATGAATATTCTATCAGCACTCATATTTTGACTTGCGACTCGTTGAGAAATACCATCTCATGCATGGGTCTAAATAAAGTAATATAGTGTATTATTTAATTACATTAACTTTGGTCATAATTATTCTACGTCGCCCTGATGCTGTTCCAGGTCCTTTTCCAGGATTGCTTTGCGTTGCCTTTGGCCATCTATGAAACAAATCCAACACTGGTGGGTCTCATCTATGGCAGTGTGGCAGGAGCATAACTCTGGTTGGGAGACACAACCTTGCCAGCCTGAACTTGGACATCCGTATAGGCGGGCCAGACAATGAGCTTCTTGGAGAAATCCGTAACTGCAAAAGTGGTGAAGCCGTTGTTGGGGCCAAATTGGCCGCTCCAGCTTGATGTGATTGTGTAAGGGCCGCAAGTAACGGGACCACCGCTAGCTTGAGAAGCATTGGCGCTTGCTTTGACAACATATGTGCATGAGGTAGCGGCGGCGAGATGAGTGTCAACCGCAAAGGTCCAGGTGCAAGAGGTGTTGCCGGCATTGCACACCCGCTTGAGGTTCTCAATTGTCCACTGTGGAACAGCAGCCATCATAGACTTATCTGCAGGCGTGGGAGCAGCAACGGCAGTAGAAGCAGCGAAGAGGGTGGCGATGAGAGTCTTGGTGAGTTGCATGGTGGCTGATTTTTTAGTGAAGGCGAACGATTGTTTTGAGTAGCGTCGTGATTAACTTGGGTCTTTAAATGCCAGAGTGAAGTATGAGATGGATGAATGACTAGTGAAGCAGAAAGAGGGAAATGGCCTCTCTCTTTATATATTTTTCAGGTGCTCGTATGTGCTCGTATATCCAACTTGAGTGGAGAAGGCACACAGCTGGAAGCTCAGGCCACCGCATCTTCTGCAACACAACATCTTGGCTTTGCCCCATTCCAAGCATATCGGGGGAGACCTCTTGGTCGGAAGCGATCACCCGAGCAGCTGACTAGATGCAGTCACGGCTTGCAGCGGCGAATCGGCACCCTTGCATCTTCTCGTAAAGAATGGAAACCTGCTGGTAAGGCTGTGAATGTTGCGGTGGCAATGCAACATAGTTGGCCAACCTCGACGCCAGCGTCATCCAGTATGACCTGCAGGGGGGTTTTACGACTGCGATTGCTCGACGCACAGTCTCAGTACAAAACACGAGGGAGAGACATACATTGAAGTGATGTAATCACTTAAGCACCCAAAAATCATCTCAAGCCTCCTCTGGTTTATTCAAGTATTTGTGATTGTGCCAAGCTGTAACGTTGCCAGATCTTCAAACTTTGGTTTGCCCAAGACCTTTCGAATCTCATGATGTGCGTTAGCATGTGGGGTGCCCGGTCCGGGCTGCATCTGCAGCGGCTCGTATTCCATGAATAGGCCATAAACGGTTGCCGCATTTGGCAACGCCCACTCAATTGCCCCCTAAAACATGAAGGTGTTTAGACCCTTTACGCAATACTGCTCCATACGAGGCTTAGGTTTGACTGATTTATGCCATTACACTACGGAGTACTCCGTACTCAAGAAACCAATTGCGCAACAGGTCTAGCGGTCAAAATCGAGTGCGCTCTGATGGATATGTCGCGCTCCTCCCTTTTCACCTATTTGTGATTATGCTGCTGTGCTGGTTCTCACAATACGAGTCTGTGGGAATTGCCCCCGTCTAATCAACAGAAAATTCGAGCGACGAAGGTCATAAGTATGATTTCCTGAGGCAAATAAGCACTGGATTCGTGGAACAAGAAAGAAGGTGGTAGTAGTTCCCAAGGCATTTCGGCGGCATGAACATTTTGAGGTTAGAAATGGTAGCTAAGCAGACCCCGAGCATCCGGCTTGCGTAACTACTAGACACTCCGCAGTGCAGGCGCTACTAATCCATAATTATGCTAGTAATACGGATTGCTCCGTGCTCTGCGCACAATGTCTCTGCCGTATTCTGAGCGATCATCCTTGTTTATACGGAGTACAAGTAGGCTCGGCCGACGCTGAGACGGTCTTGGCCAACTTAATGCCGAGAGCTTCCCCCGCACAATTGCATCGCCCTAGAGAGGGCAACCTGCTGAAATTCAACAAGGAGTATTTCGTACGAAGCACGAGTGCGAAGTGCACATTACGTATAAAAAATTGAAACCAATTCTAATCTGGCGAAGTAGTATAAACGACTCCCATACACAGCATTGAACAACAGTCAGCGAAAAGATAGTTTATGCAAGCCCAAACATCTCTATCGCCCGCACGAGAGAGAGCGGCTGAAGCTGGTACTCCGTATGGAAATGTACAATGAGCGCAACTGTTCGCCAACTACTTCATACTCCACAGGGCAATGTAATGAAGTGCCTTGAGTTGCAGATGTGCATGATCGCGCATAGCCTCGGGCTCTCCCGTTCTCTACGAAGCGCGAGGAAGATCATGACTAGCGTAGCATTGTCGAACGCCTCGCCAGGCGGCTCTCTGTCAATGCGCCAGAGCACCGATGAAGAGCTTACCCTATAAATGATGGATTCAAAACTGAAGAAACAATGGGCCACAGCCATTCAGGTAACAGCAGTATAAGATGAGTCGGCCATTCCGGCTACATGTCAATTTTTGCCAATTACCTGCGCATCTCTCACTTTATATGTACGAAGTACACAAATTGATAATGTCGGCTCTTCCTTCTACCAATCACCAACATTCATGATCGGAATATTCTTCTCCCCCGGCAAGCCAATCACAGCACGCTTTAAATGGGCGGATGGTTTAGTGGTATAATTTTCCCTTAGCATGATTTGTCCAACCCGGTTGACAGTTAAGCTTGTCCTTGGGAAAGGTCCGGGGTTCGATTCCCCGTTCGTCCAGTGCGTCAATGAGGCTTAGGTTTTTTTTTTCCTGCGTAGCCCCTTGTCTCTGCTATAGATATGTAGAAAGGACGCACTGCAACCACAGCCCCTTTTTTCGGTAGAAGTTGTCTTGATACAATGTAGCGCTCGGGGTACCCCGTAGTTCGTTTTAATGAATTTATGGATCACAGAGTCTATGTATGTTCTTGTCATTACTCTATACTGTGATAACATCGGAGTGCTAAATGCTGCATGAAATTTCTGTCTTTACTAGTCCCGTTCCTAGGTGTACTTTGCCCTCGCTACAAGACGTGCGTGATCGCTCTGACAAAAGGCCACTCTATAAACTGATGTGTGCTTTCTTCCTACGTTTGTGAACGGGAAGATTTTAAAGCTAGGCGAATAGTATGGTAATAAATATACGAACTGGGCACATCTCCTATTTATTCTGGGGAGGAGTGGACGCGATTTCATCGAGACAGCAGTGTATATGTACATCATTCATCATTGCCTATGTAAATGCTAACTATGTGCATAACAGCCTAACGCTAACCTCATCTCATCCAAAGGAGCCAATGACAATGTAGTTATATAAGGGCCATTGCCATAGTCTCATACCAATTTTGTCGTCATTCGTCCATTTCACAACTCTCCTCAAGAACTGCCAGCCCTGCTTCCAACCGCGCAGTATCCCAAAACAGGCGACTAAGCCCCAATTCAAGCATTGCTCAGTGCTATTTTCTGAATGAAATCGGGGCCTCGGTTGCCATCCATATGCTGAATAATTTAATGGATGGGGTTGTTGCCGGGGAGTGCGGCAAGAGGACCATTCAGTCCAATGTTCTCAGTGGGAGCAGGAGTCTGGAGCTTCTGAGGCTGAGAAACGCCGGGAGTGCCGTTGGGTCCGACGTTCAAGCTGCATCCTCGGTCGAGAACACCGTTGGGGCCAGTGCAGGTGGCCATGGCATTGTTGAGAGCATTCTGGTCCTTCCAGCCCTGGAGGTAATCGGCGTGAAGGCTGTGACCGGTAGCATCACCAGTAGCATATACAAGGCGGTTGTAGTTCTTGATTGAGCCGGTGTCATAGAAGAACTCGTAGAAGACGGAGAGGATGGCGCGGGGGTGCGACTGTGGGCACACACCAGTGTTGTAATCACCAATGGCCGGGAAGGCAACCTATTGTCATATCAGTATTGCGGCGATATTGAAATAGGAGGAATCTCATGCTATGGGTCTAGGGGTGAAACATACATGATCCTTGTGGTTGGCGCTGTCCAAGTTGACGCCGTCCCAGCAGGACTGGAAGAATGTCTCTGAGCGCACACGCTGGCATTGCTTGGTAGGGAAGCCGTTTGTGTCAGGCACAGGGTTAGTGTCAAGACAGACGTGCTGGATGGCACGATTCTCAAAGATGGAATTGTTGTAGGTGCTAAATTGATATTAGAACCAAAGTATTCAAATCAATGTGCTTTCGCTTCCAAATAACATACCGTCTGTTCAAGTCACCAACAAGCATCTTAAGGCCCGGAGGAGGAGCAATGGGAAGAGGAGCTCCATTGCAGTTAGTTCGGCCAGGGACATAGTCGCAGGCACGGGCGATATAGTAAGCAGCCTACAGTCTTGTCAGCACACCAAAGAATGGCCATTACTATGCTATTTCGACTTACGGCGCCCTGGAAAGTAACAAGCTCGAACTGGCCATCGGTTCGCTGGTGGTAAAGCTGAGGCTGCCAGTAGTTGCTGTTGTCGAGGATCTTGTCACAGGTGGTGGCAGTGGAGCGTCGAGCCTGCTCGGGGGTCGTAGTCAAGGAGAAGGCAGTGCCACCAACAACGGCGTGGACGTGAGAGGAGAGCACGCCAGGGGACACGATGGGGTCGCCTCGGAATTGAGTGAGAGGAGAACAGTTGACAGTGAAGAGCTGAGCTTGAGCGCCCATGGCAGCAGCCAGGACGGCCAGCGCGGATTGCTTAAGAGTCATGGTGTTTGTGAGAAGACGTGACCGATTTTACTCTTGAAATGCTTGAGAAGTGATGCTGTCGAGCGCAGAAGACGACTTGATGACCTGATGAACAACAACTCAAAAGGTCGGGGGCCTACGACGGTTTATATATCAATCAATATACTATTCTTTAAGACTGCTTCCCCCCTTGTTCTTGTCCTATCTCCGATGTTACCAAAATTCATGCTTGTACTCGTCATCCTTGCTTCCCATGCTGGCATGTTTCAAAACAATTTTTGTCATCCCAAGATAGAAAGCCTGCTCGCCACCGCGGCCGAACCTGCCTGTCATCTAATCGGTCAAGCTATTCCCGTTCCTGGAGAGCTTCATCGGGGACAAACAAGCTCTTCGACATTCTTCTGCAGATCCGGAATCGGTCCGAGCCTAGAGGGTCTAAAATGCAACCTGGAAGTCGAAATGAAGGAGGATGCTTGGCTATTTCACAGACCACACTATCATCTGATGAAGTAGCCCGCCGAACAATGCGCCGAAACGCTGGTGTGGGCAGGAGAGGCATTGGTTACTCTACAGTCCCACTACGTAGAGATGGAAACAAAACGAGAAGGCCGAGAAACAAAACGACCGCGGGGTTAAAAAGAAGAGCTGCAGGTAAAGCTGGCCGCAATGCAACCGATCTCCAGCATTGCCGCGTGGTTGCTTAGACTGATTCGTGGTGTGGCGGTTCGTTCACTCGCTAGGGGCTTTTGTGGAGGGACCGGGGGGGCTAAAGGGGATAGGGCAACCCGGGATGGCTTGCACAAAGTCTGGGGTATGCATCGGGAGGCGCTCAACTCGGAGCGTGCGGAGCTTGCTGGTACTATTTGTGACAACTTCACCCCGAGTGAGATGATTCTTGCCAACCAATCGATCACGAGTACTGAAGTACTGCCTTTGCCAAGAATGACAATTGCAAGGTCCATTGGAAATGATTCGGTTTTTAGATTGGGTCAGAGTAACATGGCGTGCCAGTACAAAATCTTATCAACGCATGGGTGGTGAAACCGCACATGACATACCTATTGTGTGAATCGAATCGTATAAGGCGCCCCATATGCGGCTGGGGTTTGCCATTTTTTAGCCAATCGAATTGATTACTGCCTCCCACGAACTAAATCGGCAAGCATTGAAGCTTCTCTTGAACCTTGTCAGGAAATCTCAGTAGTATGATTTAGCTTTAGTTTATTCTTAGTCGGAGGTTGATTTTCCCTAATCCCGTATTCCGTAGATGTTCGTCTACTTCGTATGCCATTGTTGAATATAGTATCTCCCTATCTGGCGGAACATTCGATTTTCAGCAGGCAGGTTGTTATGCTTGAAGTTGATGGCGTAATCTATTTGCTGCTATCACACATGGATCACTGCCCTTTCATCTTAATGGCCAAGCACGTACGGGGAGGATCGGCATCCCGACAGCCATCTGGCTCTTTGTCAAAATTCTGAGTGCACGATCGCTGTGCCGGTTTGGGTTGCAGTGTTCGCGGATTATCGCCGTCTGCTCGTTTACACCCCACATTCGGTATGATTTGCGGAACGGGGATGATCGGTCGGCTATCTTTGGGATGGTTCTTCCACTTCGGGCTCGCGCGTAACTGGATTTTGTAGCCAGCAAAGCCGACGCCAGCTCTGAGCGGTTGAGAAAAAAAAAGCCCCAATAACCTGATGAATGACCTTGCCCTGCGGATTTTGCCCCAAGGCATCAATCCTGCTGTGATGGATGCTAGGGGGCTGGAGTCGGACCTATTAGCTAGTGCGACATCTCGGTATATTAACTTGATGGAGCCGGCAAGGGATGGTGACCAGGTAGTAGTTGAATTTTGCCAGTTTCCCCGCGAATCAGATTGTGTACCAAGCTTAATTTGTTTGCCGTGCTGACGACTATTGGCTGGGCTTTTGCGGGATAGCGATAGTAAAAGGGTACGAAT
Source organism: Trichoderma brevicompactum (assembly GCA_003012085.1). Taxonomy (NCBI): domain Eukaryota; kingdom Fungi; phylum Ascomycota; class Sordariomycetes; order Hypocreales; family Hypocreaceae; genus Trichoderma; species Trichoderma brevicompactum. Next base: position 43,852 of record PXNZ01000361.1, on the reverse strand, counting down.
CGGCATTTGAAGGTTCATACCCGCTTGCGGAATTCCATGAAGTTGAGCTGCACAAGTACGTGCGAGGCCAAAAGGCCAAGGCGCTATTGATGATTAATGGTGCAGAAAGCAGCTTCTTTTTTCTTTGACTCAATGCGGAGTCCATTAAGCTTATGGTAGCATTTTCTGGAGTGCAGAGACAAGGGGTCCAAAATCCAGGACAATGGCGCAATATTATCCGACGGTACAGCACGGAGTCCCAATACTTACTGGCTTTATAAGGGGAGTTATAATTATTCCTTTATATTTTTAATTATTATGTAATATATCTGTCCGTAAAATATCCTCCTATCCGAAGTTGCAAAACTTTTTGACTTGCTGTTATGCAGCCTCTAGGTGAGCTATTCGGCCCACACAGATGCTGCTTTGGTACTGCGTATTAGAAACACATGTGGAATATGCCCACTTTCAGATTACGTGAATTTGCCGCAAGTCCACTTGACACATGCTTCATGTGGTACGAAATATGTCTAATGAGGTCACTGGGCGCCAACTTATCCCATGCTACTTGTACATATATGTCGTATGTACGGAGTACGAAGTACTACTCCGTACTTGTTGGCAGGTGTGCCACCTGCAATGTAACACTAACATTAACCTCGGCCATACCAAGATACACCTGAATGCACGAACAGCATTAGTATCATTAGATATTCTCAAGAGCTATGAAATTAATCTAGTTATAAGCGTCGCGCTATTGACGACGGAAACGAACTTTGTGTACTTATTAATGGGTATATTAATTTTGTCTAAGGCAGACGCAGAAGGTATACAATTACCATTGTGGAAACATTGCGTGCGAATTCACCTAGCTCAGATAGTGGCTGAACAGCTTCTTTGAATGCAATCATCTCACTGAGGGTACTCTGTACTACGTACAAAACGCGTCGATATGTACTCGCACAGCGTAGTACTCCGTAGATCTACGGGAGTGTCAACCCCTTTTTACCACTATTCCGTACCGGGTGGAGCATTCGGGGAGCTCGGACAAGCAACTTTTGGAATGAAACGCAGAATATGATATAAATCACGTGTAATTCGTACATGCATGCTGCTGGGGATGGCTCTAACGGCTTCCTTTCGGGTGGAAACTGAGACCCAAGAATGGGTATAAACGGACCTATTCTAGATACTAGACCGGAATCACCGTGACCCCACTCAGCCGGAGGTGTTATATTTGCACTCATCACGAGTTGTGATGCTTGGTTTGCCTTATAGCATTTCTAATTCCTGGAAATTCTAACATGGCTGGCTCTTCATCTTCATAGTACAATATGAGGATATGAAGCGGGCAACACCACCCAGCCGTCTGGATTTCAGAACTGAGTTACGAAAACCAACGGAGAGCACAGGCTTCGCGAATATGATTCGAGTTAAATTCTACAACAGTATATTGTGGTATCTGATTGGAAGTTTCCTGTCTTTGGGATAATATATGCGGCTTCTTCATCATTTATGTAGCTCCAGCTCGTGCCCCCTCATTTCATATTATTTCTCCTGAAGTAAGAAAAGAAGCAAAACAAAGGATATACTCAAGTTACTGTAGGATAGTTCTGAGATTCTGTCTCTGTTCCCTCTAATACAGCATCGAATGGGTACCTTTTTACTCCCTTTTTTTTTGTGTCGCCTGCATTACTCTTTATTCTGACCATCGTAGGAGAAATTACTGCTCTACGCTCTGATCTGGTGATAATCTAGATGAAATGGAAACTCAACTACGGTTGCGATGGCAATGGTATTCTCTTGTGAAATTCGAATAAATCCTTCTATTACAGGCCTCTTAGTACGCCGTCAATGGCGAATGCCCGTGATAGATCTGCCACATTTAGGTGGGAAGTTTACTAAGACGATACTTCGTAACACTGGTATACTATATGATGAAATAGGGTAGGCAATTGCTTCGTATCCCATGGGAATGGAGGCTTAAACACTAAATTTCAGTTATTATTCATCCCGATTTTATATGGTTTTAAGTTACTACCAAAAATCACTAGCGCTGATGAATACTATGAACCAGCCTCCTATTGACCCAAATATAGATTGTGATTGGGTATGAAGGTAAACTGTGAGAACTTAAACAGATGGCAGCATTCCAAGGGCCGATTAACTGCAGCAACCAAGGCTCTACCGTTGATAAGCTGGGACGTAAGAAATTGATTACAGCGGTTTAAATGCAATTATCTTTTGTATCAGAATCTTGCCGCACCATCAAATGTTCCGTGCGCTCCGAAGAAGAGGAGGGTACCACCTAACCACCACCATCCCGTGTCAATGCAGCGCCAAGTCCACCCAACCCGCATACATGCATTTTATCCTTCTAAATGCCTCAGCCACCTCCCAGAGAATGAGTATTTGTTTATTACTACGTCCACATTCTCATCTGATCCCAAGTCTATGCTCCAATATGTTGGACCTTGTATGAAATCCGGATCACCGGATCCATTTTAAGCTCATAAAGAACCTTAAAGCTAGGTTGCCGCTAGTCTTGACAGCCAAGCCGCCCCATGACCGTTTCAGTTCTCTTGATGCTGCGCCTCCAAACATGAAGTAGGCCAAGGGATCCATCGGGTTACGCGTCCCCCTCTTATATTTGCAGTTTGAAATTAGCTGTTGCATCTGAAATTTGTTCCATGTGTCGCCGGGACTTCTCCCTGTAGCTACCCGTTGGTCTCCTCCGTTTGAGCAAGGACCTCCCTCCCCACGTTGGCGCACCAAAATAGTCATAGTCTTCCATATTGCATCCTTTGTCTCGTGGTGAGATTGCTATTAAAGTCATATATAGCTCTTTTTATGTTATCATGCCCATAGAAGAGACGCGCTTCATTGTTCGAGCACAGACATGGACTTGATCTCCTTATCCGTGTCTTGGGATGGTTCCAAGGTTTGCCAAGAGCCAAGCTTTAGCACAGCCTGCATCGATGTCATTAATCAGTGAGCCAAGATGCCCAAGCGCCACCGCACGAATCCACAAAGGTTAGAGTCGCACAGAGTTCAGCTTCCATTGGGCCATTATAAATACATCAGGCGCATATTCACCGCTGACCTAGTTTGTGATTTGTATCTCTTGGGTCCTGGCTGCCTCTCCCAGGAAAACAAAACATCCATCATATTTTCTTATGTATCTCTTTCATTGCATCTTTGTGATATCAGTTTTCTCAGTTTGACTGTACTCTCTTCGTCTGCTGGTAGGACGTCGAATACCATCGCTTGTGCTAATTTTTTTTCTGTCATTCGTTCGGGCTGCATTGCACTCTTCCTGGCCATTTCCTTTAAAGAATCTTATCGAAGTCGGCATATCCAAAGTCTACAGCGTTTTCGACCGCTCTCCACATTCGGCAATCTTCAGTCATGCTTTCATCATGGGTAATCATTGCAGCTTGTTGCTTCTATGCTAAAGTTGAGGCTATTTATCGAATTGATAATCCGGGTAATTACTACCGAGCCACGATTTTGGCCGATTTTGTCTCATTAATTTTATCAAATAGACAATATTCGGGAGTCGGCTCGCGGGCTTGCATATGATCTAATGCTATACTACCAAGGCAACAAAACGGGCGAAATTCCTGGCATCCTACCTGGACCGCCATCCGAAAATAAAGGCGACTATTATTGGTGGGAAGGGGGTGCTATGATGGGCACGTATGTCGATTATTGGCATCTTACAGGTGACTCGAGTTACAATGCGGTGGTAATGGAAGGCATGCTTCACCAAGTAGGCGAAAACGAAAATTACATGCCTAGAAATCACACGGCATCCCTCGGAAACGATGATCAGGGCTTTTGGGGCATGTCCGCGATGTTAGCCGCGGAGAACAAATTTCCAAACCCTCCCGCAGATAAACCACAGTGGCTTGCTCTGGCCCAAGCTGTTTGGAACACTCAAGCTGACCCTAGTCGCCATGATGAGACTTGCAATGGTGGATTGAGATGGCAAATTCCTTTCTCAAATGCGGGGTTTAACTATAAGAACAGTAGGGCGAAGAACACCCTTCCCCTGTGAAACTCCAACATTGCTAACATGGGGGCTGTTTTTGTAGCAATTGCCAACGGATGTTTCTTTAATATTGGAGCCCGACTTGCTCGATATACGAGGAATGAGACCTACGCAAAACGTGCAGAAGACACTTGGAACTGGCTTTGGGGTGTTGGTTATATTGATCACGATAGCTGGCTCGTCTATGACGGTGGCCACGTTGAAAAGAACTGCACGGATATTAACCGTGCCACATTTTCCTACAATGCAGCTATTCTAACGCATGGAGCCGCCTTCATGTACAACTACGTATGTACACTGCTGCTTGTCTTTCCATATTAGCGTGCATGTACTGATTTATCCTTAGACCGATGGCTCAAAAGTTTGGAAGAACCGTGTAGATAGGCTTCTTGACTCCCTGCTCACAAGGTTTTTCCCGGATGGCGTCGCGTATGAAATCGCCTGTGAGCCTCGCCAAGGTGCATGCAGCACAGACATGCTTTCATTCAAAGGCTATGTTCATCGATGGCTTGCTGTGGTTGCCCAAGTTGCCCCCCATACACGGTCTAAGATCCTTCCCATTCTTCGCAAATCAACAGAAGCTGCTGTCAGACAATGCACAGGGGGTGACACAGGCCGAAGATGCGGTTTCTATTGGTCTTCTAAGCAATTTGTCGAACCAGCTATTGATCGCACCAGCGGTGCTGGTGAAGCTATGAACGTTCTTGCAGCAGTCTCAAGCCTTCTCATTAACGAAGCGAAACCACCAGTTACCAATTCGACCGGGGGGATTTCTAAAGGAAACCCGAATGCCGGCCATGGAGGAGACAATGGAGAGCGAGAGCCGGAACCAATCACCACAGCAGACAAGGTTGGAGCCGCCATTGTCACGCTTTTGATACTGGGCAGTGGAACAGGCGCTTTTATTTGGATGTGCTTGTTGGAATGAGCATTGAGCAAAGATGGTGTGCTATTATTTATAAAATGAAGTCCTAAAGAGACGAAAGTCCTCGCATACTAGTCTGATAGTGGACAAGATGGCGTTATAATTCTCATGTACTTGTATTTTGGATGGAATAGACTTGTGGATTTGGGCGGAGATGGAGCGCGGCTTAGACTCAGGGCATCGACTTACTCGTGCCTTTACGGAGCACATGTGCTCATAAAGCTATGCGTATTATATATACTTAAATAATTTCTAAGTTACTTCAATTCTGACTAAACGACCCAAATAATCTTAAACGGACTTTTACAGCCCTCGCTTTGGTTTTAGACTGCACAACAACATGTTTATGAGTTAAAATCCAATGCTAAGCGAGTTGTCTTACGTAACGGAGACGCTGGCGTTTCGGTATTTCGGCACTTCGGCTGGTTGCTCAACTAGCTTAGACATGGAAGCAACTTGCATGGAATATTGAGCCTCTCATTAGGCACAACGCGATTCCTTGATAACAGCATCATTCAGGCGCATCGTTTGTATACGGAGCCGAATCGCCGCGTAAAATAACCAAGCATGCAATCTATACCCGGCAGCCCCTAGAGTAATCCAGCATGAACCCAACACTCCGAACGACCAGGCCTATCAGTGAGTCCCCATAATTCGTATACTCGATGTCGATGCTGCAGCAGGAAACGTGCTAACAGTTGCGTTTGAAGAGAGAGCTTGCGAAGATTGCCACGCGCGAAAGGTTAAGTGCGACGGCGCCCTTAATGGCTTCCCTTGTCGCAACTGCAAGCTGGCAAAGATCCATTGCACAGTTCCAGAGCGGCGAAAACGCCGAACTCGAGTAACCGACCGGTCTTCTGAACAAAGAGGGAGAAGGTTGAAGACTCCAGTCTCGAATCAAGCGATAGTCACTACAGAAGCAGAGCCTATTTGTTTAGAATCTACCCCTGAGGAACATGAGAAGGAGAGATCTCAAGCCATAATACCCGATGGAGCGACGGACGCAGAATTTGCAAGGCAGCATCTAGTCGAGTTCTTTAGCCAGAATCTACAGGATAAACCCATCCAGACACGTCTGACTTATATTGGAAGCGAACTGTCTACCCTCAATTACCTTGTTCGACAACAATCGATAAACCAGCACGTCCATCATTATCCCTCTTCCAATAGCTATGCACCGCGCATACATGGACGACTACAAGGGGTACCGTCGCCAAGTCTGATACCCAAAGATGCATTTGTTCTCCCCCCTAGGGGTATCTCCGATGCTCTAATTGGAGCCTATTTTGAACACATTCATGGTATTTTCCCTATCATCGACCGAGAAAGATTTCTCTCCCAATATGAAGCTCCCACATCAACAGCACCATTACTCCTCCTTCACGCTATATGTCTAGCCGGCAGTCATGTCACCTCTGCACTTGAGAATCCCCAAGAGCTAAAAAGCGCCCTTTTTCGTCGTGCGAAAACACTATTCGATGGGCGATATGAAGAGGATCGCATGCATATGGTGCAAGCTGCCCTGCTCCTAACCTGGTTTTCTGATGGTGGGGACGATGTGTGTGCCAACGCCTGGTGGTGGATTGGCGTAGCGGCCCGTATTGCCCTTGGGTTGGGCATGCATCGAGATGTTGGTCCAAGCAAAATGGTAGAACGCGATAAAAGAATTTGGAGGAAGATCTGGTGGTGTTTAGTTCAGTTTGACGTGCTTGTGTCTCTGTGTTATGGCCGGCCACAGAATATGTGAGTTTGGCATCATGATTGCCACTTCCTACCTCGTTTTCGTAATGATTCTTAGATCCATAAAATCTAACGGTCCTTTTTTCAGCAATTTAGATGACTGCGATACACCGCCACTCGATATGGACGATTTCGACGAGTCTTCCAATAGAGATGAAGCAAGCTTCTGCATTTACCATGCAAGACTTTGCGCGGATATATCCTATCTATTGAGGAGTCAGTTCTCAATCAGGGCTCGTAAATCTCGCATCGATTGGAGAAGCACTCTCAAATCTTTTGATCTCAAACTTGCTGAATGGCTCATTAGTTTACCCGCCGAATTCCGTGAGCGGAAGCAGTCTACTAATATCTATAAATCGATGCTATTTCTAACTTACGAAACTACTCTGGTCCAAGTTCACCGTCTACAATTATCCTCTTCTGGCGATGTATCAACTATAGACTTGATGAACAATGACAGAATATGCTCGGAAGCTGCTTTAAATGTCATCCATATCTTTGAAGAATTTGATAAGCTCTCAGCCCTAAAACGTTGTTGGTTCTGGGCTCCCAGTGCGCTATTCACAGCTTTGCTCCAAGTACAAATGCACTTGAGAAGTGAAAATCCGATTATCTCATTGAAGGCTCAAGAAAACTACGTTTCGGGCCTACGAATATTACGGCGATTCTCTCAATATTGGCTGACTGCAGCGTCCGTGTGGCGCTTATTTCAATTTGGTCCAAGAACAAACAGCATTGAAATGCCATTACAGATATCTCCACCCATTATAAGACATTCAGAACAGATTTCAGCAGATGAGGAACCTCGGCTGCCTGCAAGTCGAACAACTGGAGATCAAACAAATTCAGGTCCAGAAACTTCGGTGGAGGAAAGGGACTGGATTAACTTCTTATCATTTGCAGAAGACCAGCCTGAAGATCTCCACATTCAACCTAATCGATGGCAAGACAACTCGACGGAATGGCAGAGTCTTTATTGGTGTGACCCATTGGGCAGTCTCGATCTTCAATAAAGAGAACGCAGCTACCTGTCCACAAATAGTTGGCTGAGGTTAAGAAGAACTAAGCCAGACACTAACGACTCTATTACATGTATTCGACATATAATTACACCTGTGGTTTAACTGCCACGATAGCCTCAATCTCAAATTTGAGCTTCAGTGTTGCCAGCCTAGCAACCCCTATCAAGGCGGTTGCAGGCTTGTGACCATTGAGAAATTTCTCAAGAGCATTGATATGTACAGAGCGAATACTTGCATCTAAAATTAGGCCATTAGTCTGAAATTTCGAGTTTTGGCTGGAATGTGGGTAGTAATTGCAGAAGTATATCAAACCATACTGACCATAATCAACGATGTAATATGTCAATTTGATGATGTCTTTTGGAGATGCACCGGCTTCTCTCAGGACATTGCCTAAATTTTGTATTGCAGCCTGGACCTGCTGCTCATATGATTCGGGGACGGTACCATCGCGATCAATGGTTCCAATTTGGCCGGCTGTGTAGAGGATGCTATGGTCGGAAGATATGGTAACGCCGTGAGAGAAAGGGCCACTAGGAGCCAAGTCAGGTGGGTTAATAATTTTTTCTATCGGCATTATATCCAATTGGTAGGTTTAATTACACGTAAGACCCGGTAGCAGATGACGAAACAAATGATGTTATATGTTTTGTAAACTCGGCGCGCCATGAGGTAGTATATATATATATATCCATACGCGCGCTATTTAATGCCTGTTGGTATATACTCTTTAGTCCCAACCTAACTTTGGATCCCAATGGCTTGGTTAAAGACCGAAGAGCCGAGTCACCCTGAAGGAAGGTGGTCTCCGATGTAGCATGCATTGACACGGGCCATAGTGATCTCTGGATATTGATATAATACAATTTTGCCATTTTACTGAATGTATGAAACTCCATTCTACCACTAAGAATAGAGTGTTTTTGTTTTCCCGCTTCTTAAGGCGGAAACTGGCAGTTGAGGCGCACTGTAGCGTATGGATTTGAAACTGTCAGTCCTTGTAATTAAGGCATTCAAGTGTGTCCTGTCTAAAGGTAACTTCTGGAGATTATTATGACATACCCTATACAGCGTTACACTATAGAACATTCTTGTTGTTCGTTTTTAGGAAGCTAAGTGATATCTGGAGTTGTAGTCAGGTGGTAATATTACGCAAAGAGGGGCACCGGTCCCCTACTAACTGCATATGGGTGGGATGACGAGCGTGGTTTCGCACAAGATCCAACAGAATATGGAAAAACAAGGGAATCTCCATCAGTATAATGACCTGAAGATTCAGGAGAGATTCCGTACCGAAAAAATGAGCTTCGGACCTTCAGAGACAACGGATGGCGCCGAGTATGGCAAAGACTCAACAGCTGGAGAAGCTAACCATAGAGAAATTATGGTACTCGATCAACCCTGTGAATATTGCCAGGTGCTCAGTCTTGATGATTCACAATATCGTACATCGGTAGGACAGGCGGAAACAGAAAATCCATTCATTGATTTTGGAAATGTTCTCAAGACAAGACTCCCTGGGCGAACAACCGACGACAAGTGGTATGCTCATGAGCAAACTGCAGTCGGCTTTGAATACAAGAGGAAGGATATCCTTCCTGATCTGCCAGGTTTGATGTCCACTAGCTCTCGCGGGTGTGCCTTTTGTGATATACTTAGAAAGGACATTATTTCTGCTTGGAAGTCGCCAACAGGGAGATCCAAGATCGGTCATCGCGATATAAAAGCAAGCATCACCTTTACCGATGTAAAGTATATGCTTCAACAATTTGGCCACCGATTTCAGCCAAGAGATGAATCCGACCCAAAACCTTGTCTAAACACACTTGCTGTATTCTTTACTGTTCAGTGGGATGGCACCACAAGGTATTGCATGCTGTACTATAATGTTCACGCTGAGCCTTCTGGTACGCTCATTTTGATCTGAATACTCCTTGAGGTCTACTGATTGAATGTAGATCCGTGTGCTTCGTGGTTTCACATTCGCCGCAAACCTGTGTTGAATGAATTTTCTTCCCCGATTACACAAGATCGCATTAAAGAGCTTATTGCTAAGTCTCTTGTCCACGATTCCGCTTCAGCATCCGAACCCTTCTTGCCTAAACGTCTATTGGATGTTGAATCACCAAGCTCTTCCTCTCATATACAGCTTGTTATCACAAATCAATATGCACCACTTCTTACAGCAGTGGACGCTGATTCTAAAAGATATGCCGCATTGAGCTATTGCTGGGGTTCTAAACAAGAGGCTGCGAAGCAACTGAAAACTACTAGAGCTACGATAGATGAACATCTGTTACATATAAACATTAACAAACTACCACAGACTGTTGCAGACGCCGTACAGGTATGTCGAGATCTTCACATCAGATATTTATGGGTTGATGCTTTATGCATCATTCAAGGTGATGAAGATGATTGGAGCGAGGAATCTTTTAACATGTCCAAAGTCTATTCAAACAACTTTATCACCATTTGCATTCTTCAAGGAAACTCTTGCGCGAGTGGCTTCTTAAAGAGGGCACACTCTCCACGCACTTTGCAAGTCAACTTTCAATCCAAGTTCAACGCGTCAGTATCAGGGAAACTATATTTGCAGATGATGCAGCAGCCTGATGAAAATATTCAAGTGTTCGAGAAGCCGGAGCCCACATTCATTGCTTTAGACAGTGAATATTATGAGCCTGACATTATGAACTCTGCCTTGAATAAACGGGGATGGACTTTCCAAGAGGGTGAACTATCACCACGTAAGCTTCTCTTTGGAAACACTTCGACATATATCATATGTGGAGAATTGAGAGAATCAGCACAAGGGCTGCCATTTGATGACAGGAGCTTTTTTCAATTGGCAAATATTACTTCAGCAGATGTTTCGATAGACGCTTTCGATGATTGGTATACTTTGGTGCAACTTTACTCCCGGCGGGAGCTCTCATACGTGCAAGATACATTGCCGGCAATTTCTGCTTTTGCTAGAACCACCTCAGAAAGGCTATCTAATCAGAATTATCTGGCAGGCTTGTGGAGAGCTGATCTGACAAGAGGGCTTTTCTGGATTGGAGATCCTCAGCAGAAAGATAATTATATCAACTCACATTCAGTTAACTACACTGCGCCATCGTGGAGTTGGGCGTGTCATCCAAACAATATAGAGTGGCTTGGAGGGAACGCGAATAGTTCTTACACATTCTCACCAGAGTTTATGCTTCAGAAGACCGACGTTGATGCCAACAAACTGAATCCCTTTGGTCTTGTGTATAGTGGGTACATACAAATACACAGCAAGTTATTTCAGATACTGCTAGAAGGGGAGGATAAACCTGGAATGCGAATAAAAGATAATGGTGAACAACGACTAGGGAAGGAGTTTGAGATTTTACAGTCAGAGAACAGCGAATACATCTCCCACATTCACCTGGACTGGATGACTCGCAAGCGCCATGATATGCACGCCAAGGGGCTATACATGGCTTTAATTGCGAGTATTAAGCTGACTGAAGGTAATATGAGGTACTTTAAGCATGTTACTGATTCAAAAGTCATGATGGGCCTTCTGTTGCTACCAACAGGGAATGTGAACGAGTTTATGAGAGCCGGTGTGTGGTACTCCGAGAGTGCCGAGCTTGGCGGAAGGGTGTTTTGGGACAATATTCAGCCAAAATCTATTAAGATTGTGTGAACTATACGACTGACTCTTAGCTTTCACTTGGATAGCTCTACTCAGTAACACTTTTTTTTTCTTTTTTTTTTTTTGCTAATAGAATGCGTGTTTGTGATAATCCTAAGCTTGGAGAGGGCCGAATGACCGAAGGACCGGGTTTAAATGCATTCGCTTGTACCCAACATATCGGGATACCAATTGAATCATATCTAGATGTTAGTATACCATCGATTTGTTATTGGGCCGAATTCCCGACGTTTCATACTGGTGTCAAACAATTATTAGGTCGTAATCCATGTCTTGGCTTACATGCGTAACTCCGGAGAATTCGGCCAGTTATACTCAGGCTTCTCCTTTGAGAATATAGCATTTGATGAGCCTGGATAGAAGCAAAAATGGAATTACTCTTTCTCCCTACTAATAAGTGGGAACTTGCTCCAGTGAAATAAAAACTACGGTATCCTGAACAACAAACATCGGTCAAGGCACTTATCCGCCAGAGGGCAATCTGCAAGAACAACAATCCTGTGTTATCCAACATGGCCTCAAGTGGAAGTGGTGATTTCAAGGACACCCTAACTCAGGATGATCATGCTGTTTTGGGCTTGAGAAGCCTTCTCTTTGATATCTGCAATCAAAATGGCGGAGGTCATGGGGGCTCCGCAATTGGTATGGCAGCCATTGGGGTTGCGTTGTGGAAATACATTATGCGCTACAATCCATCAAATCCTGACTGGTTTGATAGGGATCGATTTGTCCTGTCCAATGGTAATCACTTGCAGTCATCAACTTGAACTCTCTCAGCTAAAACGGCGCGTAGGTCATGCTGCCATGTTTCTATATGCCTTGAATCATCTCGTCGGTTACGAAGTTTGGACCATGGATGAACTTAAAGGATATGGGAATGCCAAGCTGAATGGCTACACTACAATTAGCCACGCCCACCCTGAGATCGATGTCCCAGGTATTGAGGTCACAACAGGGCCTCTTGGCCAAGGAATTGCAAATGCGGTAGGACTTGCGATAGCCTCTAAGCACCTTGCCACAACGTTCAATAAGCCGGGATTTGAAGTTGTGCAGTCGAAGGTATACTGCATCATAGGTGACGGCTGTCTAATGGAGGGAGTAGCCTTAGAGGCGATCTCTCTCGCAGGCAACCTGAAGCTGGACAATCTGGTTGTCATATACGATAACAATCAGGTCACTTGTGACGGACCCCTTGAATGGATCAATGTCGATGATACAAGTGGGAGAATGAAGTCAAGCGGGTGGCATGTTGTTGATGTTCAAGATGGAAGCGCTGACGTACAGGCCATTGTATCGGCACTCGAACAAGCCTTGGAGCTGCGTGGAAAGCCTGTGATGTTGAATATTCGAACTGTTATAGGGCTGGGAACGCAAGTTGCTGGCACTTCGCACGCGCACCACTGCAAATTCGATGAAGGTGATGTCAGGGAGTTCAAAATTCGAGCTGGGCAGGATCCCTCGACTGCATACTTGGTCCCAGACTCAGTACTGGCATATTTCCGGGAACGCAAGCTTTGGGGTGACCAGCTACAAAAGAATTGGAACAAGCTGGTTCAAGAATATGAAGAAGCTCACCCAAGTCTTGCCCAGGAGTTTGCCGAAAGACGCCGCGGGGTTGACACCTCTCCATGTCTCGCTATGTTGAAAGAAACTGATGCATCAAGATTTACCGGACGAGCTACAAGAGAGACAAGTGGAAGCATCCTGGAGGAAATTTGGGAAACACACTGTGGTCTCTTTGGTGGAGGCGCTGATCTAGTCACGTCTAATAAGATCTTGTACGCACCTACCGACGTCTTTCACCCAACCATCAGCTACCGCGGCCGATTCCTTCGTTATGGCGTCCGCGAACATGCCATGTGTGGCATCTCAAACGGCATTGCAGCATTTAATCCTGGAACATTTCTACCCCTTACAGCGACATTCTTTATGTTCTATCTCTATGTAAGCTTCAATTCTGACAGCGAAACCATGTGTACAACGATGTTGGTGATTCCTAACATGCGGGATAGGCCGCTCCAAGTATTCGTATGGGAGCACTGAGCAAGCTACCAGTAATCCACATCGCAACCCACGATTCTTTTGCGGAAGGGCAGAACGGGCCAACCCACCAACCTGTGGAGTTGGACTCACTATTTCGCGCTATGCCCAATCTCACGTACATAAGGCCATGCGACGCAGAGGAAGTGATTGGAGCATGGATGACTTCCTTGGATAATCGGCAAGGGCCGACTATTCTTTCCCTTGGACGCGATCCTGTTGGTCCTGTTCCTAACACAAGCCGCTTCAAAGTAGCAAACGGAGCTTATGTTATCCACGAGGCTCTCAATTCTAAACTTACCATTGTCAGCTGCGGAACAAATCTTCATTATGCAATGGCTGCAGCCAGCATCATGACGCAGTCTGGTACTCCAACGCGCGTAGTCAGTGCCCCTTGTCTTGAGCTCTTCGATACCCAAAATAGAGATTATCAAGACTCCGTCTTTCCCTTGGATGGATACCCGATTGTCAGCGTGGAGGAGTATGTTCCCACAATCTGGGCGCGCTACACTACTGCAAGTATCGGCATGTCTCGATACGGCTACTCAGCGTCAAATGAAAGCAATTACCAGAGATTTGGTTTGAACACAGAGGGAATCGTTGGGAAGTTGAACGGCTATTTGAAGGAGTTGGACGGTAGAAACGCTCGAGCAGCTGGGTGGCGATTGATTTAATGTTGCAAAGATGATATAGCATCAAATGAAGATGTGTTTCGGGTATAACTCATTAGTCCACCCCCTGTAATTCAATAATCGGTTGTTGGTTTACGTCTCTACCTTTACTCGGTGGTGTAAGTGTAATGTAAAATTGCCATAAACGTATCCAACGAACACTCTTATCTACCCTTCCCACAATTTAGCTCGTAGAAAAAATATCAATGACTTCTTTTGCTGCTCTGCTGCCTGCAACCAGAGCCCCCTCCATGTATCCTTTCCAGACAGTGCTTGTCTCTGTTCCAGCAAAATGGATGTAGCCCTCTGGCCTCCACTGATCTTGGCTCAAGCTCCTCAAACAAGAGGCTGGTACCACAGGGCAGGGAGCTCCTTGTGAGAACTCCTCTTCATTCCAAATCTGCTCTCGAGTTTCCAGCGGGCGCGGAATATTTGAGCCATAAATGCGATCCACATGGACAATCACTTCTGTCAAGCGTTCATGCTGATCTTTCTGTGCCCATTCCCTGCCCTTTTGGCCTACGACGAAGCAAATGAGAGCAAATAAACCATCCTCATCGCTTGAAGCATCTCTTGTCAAGGACACAGGCCCATTCAGTCCTTGGGCAAGACCACAGAGGCCGCGCTTTCGCCACCAAGGTTCTGAGTAAATGAGGAACACCTTGGCATAAAACCCCAGTTTGCTGTGAGTGCTGAGCCAAATTTTGTCTGCTGATAGTGATGGCGAGAAGGCTATTTGATTCAAGAAAACGCTCGGAACGGTAGAAATGATTCGTTCAGCCCGAAATCGCCTCCCGTCTCGTGTAATGACCAAACACCCAGTATCAGGGTCTTGCTCGATTCGTTGCACGGGTGCCGAGCATATGACGGTGTTTTGTTTAAGATCACGCAGCAGTCCATGGCACAACGACTGCGATCCGTGTCGGAAGCGCAGATGCTGGCCGCCGCCCGTATCGTCCGATCTCATCTGAAGAAGTCCACCTCCAGTTTGGCAATAGTGTAGAAAGAATATTGCGCTGACTTGATTCGACTCGACGCCCAACATTGCTGCCGTCCATATATTGACCAATCGACGCACCATATCGCTAGCACCCATGCAGATTACAAGTTCGTCCATGCTCATGTTGCCATATTCGGCCAGAGATTGGCCAAAATCCGCAACAGTGACTGTATGGCATAAAGCCTCTACATGATTCTTAATCTCAGCAAATGATGTTTTATCCACCTCAGAGAGCTGTTCGTCGAAATTTCAATGTCAGCGATTGCAAAGCGATATACAAGAAATAAAAGGTGTGAATACTAGACCTACCGGCGGATCGCTGCCATAGAGGAACCTTCCATGATCCTCGAGAATACAGTCGCCTACAATATTTTGCTTCACCATCTCCAGTCCGAGTTTCTTTATAAGTGCAGTAACCTTGGGTTGATTCACATCGTTGGTCCAGGCACCTCCAAGTTCGACGTAGCCTTGCCCCGGGCTCAAAGGGATAGACCATAATTTACCTCCGACTCTATCACGCGCTTCGAGTATGAGGCATGAATGGCCTGCTTCTTGAAGGTCGTGAGCAGCTTGCAGGCCACTCAATCCTCCACCTATGATGATAACTTGAACCGCAGTCTCTTGGCTGTTTATTTCAGATGCCTGGAGACCAATGGGGGAAGAGTCATTTTCCTGGCCGTGAGCCATCTGTGTGATTGAGCACAAGCTTGCTATAGTTTAGCGATAAGAGGTGGAAGCCAACGGCACTAATTGCAATCGGTCGTTTTGCACAATTTCCATCAAGCTTCTCTTCTTATTTAAGGCCAAATGATTGAAAGCACGGCTTTACGAACGACACATGCTCATCGGGCCGAAATTGGGTGAGGAGAAGGTCATTTTGAGGGCTAGCGCCGAAACGCCGAACACACCGGGCCATCACAAAGCGCTGAGTGAAGCATTTATTAGTGGATTATTTTGCAGAAAATCTCAGCTTTGCGCAACGAATAAGTTATTCCGTACTATTGTCAGTTTGCTCCAGTACTGGATATAAAAACACGAGAGGTATACCGCACACGAATAGGCGATTTCTTCATTTTAACAAAGTTAAAGACTGGTGGATCAACGATCAATCATGCAGCTGTTTTCTTTAGCTGGAAAAACTGCTCTGGTGACGGGAGGGACTCGTGGCATTGGTCAGGCAATTGCTACAGGGCTGGCTGAGGCCGGAGCAGACATTGTCCTTGTTCAGGTACGGAGAACCAATGCAGATATTCTACTTCCCTCATACATGCCTATTTTTAATAGTATCACTGCTAAACCATAGAACGCCAAAAGCGAAATGCAGATGAAGCCACCACAAAACAAGCCATTGAGGCGCTGGGCCGCAAGTGTCACATTGTTACAGCAGATCTGAGCGATCGGGGCAGCGTGCGTACGCTCGTTGCCTCGGTGACTGCGACACATCGAATCGATATTCTCATCAACAATGCCGGCATCATGCGGCGCTACCCCGCAACTGAGATATCAGAGGAGGTGCTGGACGAGGTAATGGAAGTCAATTTCAACGGCCCGTTCATCTTGTGCCGCGATATTGGCAGACACTGGATCGAAAACAAGATTGACGGGCGGCTCATCAACATCGCGAGTCTATCCACGTTCCAGGGCGGCGTCCGAATGGCTGCGTATTCCGCCAGCAAAGGCGCAGTTGGTCAGCTCACAAAAGCTCTGAGCAACGAATGGGCGCAGCACAAGATCCGCGTCAACGCAATTGCACCAGGGTACATCTATAGTCCATCCATTGTCTCGTGCCTCCATGCCTCTTGGTACTCGATGGAGTACACATCATCCAATCCAATAATGAACTGGTCTACTAACTACGTCGTAGGTATATAGCCACGGATATGAACACAGACACGCGCAGCAATCCCGATCAAACATATTACCAGTCCATCCTTACACGTATTCCTATGGGGCATTGGGGGAAGCCCGATGATTTCAAGGGGCCGGCAGTGTTCTTGGCGTCTGACGCCAGCTCCTACGTCTCAGGGGAAACGATTGTGGTGAGTTTGCCGTCTGAATTTCAATGTTTTGGAAAGTCAAAGCTGACGATGAAGCAGGTGGATGGCGGATGGATGGCACGTTAACCTTTGCCAATCTCCATGCTCTCTGGAGGTCTTGGTGGAGTTGTAGTTAGCAGTACACAGTTGTAAGATGCAAGATGAAGATGTATTATCTCAACACCAGGGGAGCGTGGATGTAGGAATTTTCCCTGGGGATTTTATGACACAAGTAAGCACCGGCAGATGCCTAGTTCTGCAAAAAAAAAAAAAAAAAAAAAATTTAGTAAAATTACAAATAGTATGCATACTTCAGACACTGAGAGGAGAGCAAAGCGTAATACTTTGACATAATACGGAGTAGGGATACTTGCCTTTTATACAGATTATGCCAGAGACAGTTGGGAAATGGTCCCCTAGTTCACAATATACAGATCATGCGGGGCAAATACCCATCAATACGTGTCTGCGCTAATGCAGATCCTTTATCAAAAAGAAAGAGTAAACGCAAACACTCTCTTTGGTGCCAGTACATACGGATGTATGCGGATAAACTTCATCAAAAATGTTTGGTAATTTTCAAGGTACCCAATATCACCACCAGAACTCCCTCTGTCCCTCAATAGCTCTGTGTTGATAACAAAGCACGTGATAAATTCAGCCGCTCTTTATCTTATCAACCCCAGGGGTACGTACATAGCACCTTTAGCGCCCGTGAATGTTTGTTTAGCGGGGGGTATATAGCCTTAGCCCGATCTCTTCTGGCACCTGGTCCATTCATCATCACTGATAGTGTATCGTAGAGATCAGCCATCAATATCATCAACCCGACAGCCTGTTATCATCTTGAGTTCTTCTTCTTCATCTTCTTCTCCCCCACGGAGGCCAACCAGCCTCTAGTGCGCCTCAAAATGCCCGCGTCATCGGAGCTGCTCCTTCAATACGCAGTATTCAGTGACGACGACGATAGCTACGACTCGGCCGTCGAAGATGAGTTCTACAACGGCGAGGACCCTTGGAATAACAATCCGTACAAGGGACGCGTTTTTCACAAGTTCTCAGACCTGCCGCCTGAGATCCGCAGCAAGATCTGGGAGCATGGCCTCAATGACCTGGATCAACCTCAAGTCCTTCAATTCGCACTCCGTCTCAGAGTTCGAGCGGAGCCCAGCGATTCCCTGCACTACGGCAATGGCCACAACGTCCATCGTGCCCAGCATACTTGGATCGTGTGTCCTGAGAACAAACTCGTTCAAGAAACAAATGCGACTCGCAATATTATGGCTGTCAGCCGGGAAGCTCGAAGCGTCGCGCGCAGAATGTTACCACACACCCTTAGGGTTGAGCATAAAAATGGAGATGGCCACGGGACGGTGTATTTCAACCGCGACCGAGACATTGTCCAGCTGAATGGATATGCCAGGGTGTACGTCCCTCCACCCGCTTCTCGCGAGACATTATGGCACACTCCCTATCTTTTGGATGGATTCGCGGAGAATGTGGTGCAGCTCGCGATTGTTGACGGCGACTTGTATGGCGAAAACGACCCCATAATTCGCCTTGCTAGTGCCCTAGAGCCATTCACCAACCTCAAGCGGCTCTTTCTTGCCTCATTGAATACCAGTCACGATGCCAAAGAGTTGCTCTGGTGCGGCTCAGATTATATTTATACGCACGCGAGTGCCATCGCGCAGAGGCGTGAAGTGTCTTTTTCGGAAAAGCTCTGTTGGCCAAATGTGGATGACTATGATGACTATGCTAGAAAGGAGATCCCAGCTGTCAAAACACATCTTCTACAACCTGGCATGGGTACTCTTCAGCTGCTTTCTAATCGAGGCGTCGGGCTATATCCGATGATCAAATTCGAAGATCAAAGAGGTTTGTCAGCCCTGAAGAAGCTGCAAGCACAGTGGAAGCAGAGTTATATGGAAGGCATCCCTATTAAGGAGCTCGTCGATTCGGAGTCCGACAGCAATGAGGAGTCCGAGCCCGATGAGTACGAAAGCGAGGGAATTGACGATTCCGAGATAGAGGAAATATATGACGAAGAAGTTGAATATGAGGATCATGTTTCTGGAGATGAGATATACGACGATATCGACGACGATGGCAGCCTAAGTGGCGACGGGGTGGGGGAAATTGTTCCCATCTTTTCCAGCCCAGAGCCAGAGCCGAATGGCTCTGCTGAAATGGCGCAAAATTCCGGGAAACGACGCCGTGTAGTTGATTCAGATGACGAAGATCTCCCCGAGGGACCAAGGATGAAGCATGCTCGCACCAGCCATGTTTCAGCGCGAATTATCACGTCGGACGAAGAGGATGAAGGCATGAGCAAATCTAACGGTAGCGGAAGGAGCCGAAGGCGTACGGCAGTGATTGACAGTGATGACGAAGACAAAGATGATGGCAAAGGCCATAACATAATCAACGGCGAGCTGACCAAACATGATCCGAGTACTAGAGAGGAAGAGGAAGACGAAAGAGAAGACAATGGGAATGCCGACCACAGCCAAACGGTACAAGATGAGAAGGATGACGAAGATGATGATGAAGGGGAAGGAGAGGCTCCAGATGTGAAGCGGCTAAGCTTAGCTGCCCGGCTTCAGCTCGTAGGAGAAAAGCATCCCTCGTCATCCGCAGAGGAGTCAGAAGACGAGAACAGTCTTGAAGAGGACGATGACGATGAAGAGGATGATGACGATGACGGCGACGATGAGGAACGGTCTGAGGACGATCTTATTGACGGTATTGCTGAGGAATCAGATGATTCGGGAGACTACTAATTGTTATGGTCTGGCGTTGGAGAACAAGGGTTTAAAGGATTTGACGATTTATCAATTGTCTGGGTTATATATACAGGGTCTAAAGGATTTGACGATTTATCAATTGTCTGGGTTATATATACAGGGTTTCTAAATATTGCAGGTTGTATAGTTGTCTCCTATAGGTGATACCATTACCAAAGTCTGATAATATATTTCATAACGTCTTTCCTTCTGCCAGGATGGTTACAAACTCGTGAATCTTCCTCTCCCTCGTCTCGCTCTTCTTGACCGTCTCGATGCGCCAGAGAAATGAATACCTCTGCGACCTGCTCATCTCTTCAAACGCCCTCTTTGCATCCGCATTCCTCCCCAGCGCCTCCTCAAAGTCCTTGGGAACCTCCATTGTCGCTGGCCCAGCATAGGCCTTGTCCCACCGCCCATCCTCCTTGGCGGCATCTACCGCAGCAAACCCCGAAGGTCTCATCCGCCCTTCCACCGTGAGCATCTCGACGCGCTGGACATTGCGCTGAGACCAGAGGCTGCGGCTGCGACGGGGCGTGAAGCGCTGCAGATAGAAGTTTTCGTCGAGGGACTTGCGTTGGCCGTCGATCCAGCCGTGACAGAGAGAGGTGTCTACGGCTTCTAGGTAGCTGATGGATGGGATTTGGGCGATGATGGACTTTTTGCTGAAGCGCAGCCAGATGCCGGACGGTGTTGAGGTGCCGGACTGGAGGAGCCAGGCGTCGAAGTGGGAGGCCGATGGGAAACTGAGGGTTTGTATTTCGGCCGATGCTGATGATGATGCTGTTTTTGCCCCTGTCTTTGGCCTAGGTGCTGCTTTTGATTCTATTGCGGCAGCTGCTAGAGCTTTTGATGATTTGGTAGCCTTTGACCTAGACTTTGACTTGCCAAGGGGGTTTCCAGATGAGGCGCTGGATGTGACAGATGGAGATGACGCTGCTTCGGCCGCAGCCTTCGCCACTGCTGCCCTTGTTACTCTGCGAGTTGACATTTCTGCTAATTGAACCCTATATTCTATCACTAGTTAGAGAGGATGGTCATTGTATCGTCTAGGAATAAAAGGGGAAAATGCATGTACGCTGATGTTTGTTGATTTGGGGCCGCCGTGAATTTGGCTGCGGCTCACTAATACAAGCGTGCACGGCACGGCTGATTCCCCTTTAACTGAGAGCGCTCCGCTTCGAAATTTACCGGACAGGAAAATAGGCAGAGATTTAACTCTTGACGGAATTGGGGGGAATCGAAGTAATGGAATGCTTATTTGGCGGGCTGTCGTCTGTTTGTTGAAGTGAAGGAGCACGTTTGGTGATGGCAGCTTGACTGCTCTGGGAGGGTTTAGGTGCTGATGGCGCACCGTTTAGTGCACAGAGGCGCCAAGTGGCGCTGTAATTATAAACAAGCGGCTGAGCAAATCTCACCGATTCACTTCAGCTCCATTCGATCAGGACTTCCCAGCTGTCGCTACACAATAAGAAATCTCATTGATCCATCACTCGCAATTTGACAACAAGCACCCCAGGCTTTATCCTACCATCGCATAGCATCGCCGCCTCTTGTCAACTCAGAATCAACAACGCCTGCTAAAATTCTCATCTCACCAAAGCCACTCCTTTCGGAGGAGGGAAATCATCTCTGCTAAAAGAAACAATGGTGGACCACCTCTAGATGACGCACTCTATATACAAAAACCACCAGGACAAACATGCCAACGCGCGTATCACTCCTTAAACATCTCCAACAGCTTCTGAACCGGCCAGGCTCGCGCATCCCGATACTTTTCCACCACGCCTCGAAGGGCCTGGCGCTCATACCGATCTGTAAAAAAGTCACCGTACAGCTGAATGCCAATGGCAGCATTCAATAGCGCTGGAGGCGAGGCCGGGTGGCAGAGAGCAATGCCACACAGCTCCAACAGCAGAAGACGAACGTCATTTTCAGCCTTTCTCCAGCTTGCTCGTGATGCCGAAGGGGCCCTAGAGAAGGAAGAGTCAAAATTGAGTTGCGTGAATAAAGAAGCACGTGTTTGAAGCGACATACTTTAAAAATGGGTTTTCGGCGACTAGCACCGACTTTGCCATGATGCTCTGCTGAATACTCGTAACTTCAAGATTCGAGCCGTACCATATGGTGGGAAATATCTCTCCCTTTGCCTTGTCCGCCGTCCTCTTGAAGATGGGCTGGAAATTTGCGAGAATGTCACGCTCGAGGTAGTTTTGCTGATCCATAAGCCTCACTAAAGCTTTCTGTTAGCTTTCTTTGTAAGCGCATGCCAATATTTTCATTGCACTCACTCCATTCTTGTTCGGATTCATCTTCCCAACGCCACTTGGCGACTTGGACGGTATGCATCACCGTCTTGTTTGCCTTTGAGGCACTATGCCATAAATCTGACGACGGAAACAACTGCGGAGGCTGCTTTCGGGTAAATGAGTGGTAAATTTCCTGTCGAAGGGCCATCCAATACGCGGCTTGGATAAGACTTCTTCGACCAAACAGCGCTTGCGATGCAGAGCTCCTCAACACGGCATTGATGATGGGAAGGAAATTGACCTGCTTCCCAGATGGAAACTGAGAGTCATCGCCTGAGCCGTTGCTGTCGTCACTGGTCTGAGCTTCATCCTCTTCCTCGTCGATTTCTTCGAGCTGGCGAAGGATGACAGCAGTAGCAATGATACTATCTCGATAGTCATCGTCGTCAATATCATGGAAATGCCGGAGAGCAGGGATGCATTTGAGCATGTACTCAACAGCATCATGCTCGCTCAGCTTGGGAATAAGTTGTCCGTGATATAGAATACCAGACGGCGTTCTGTACTGGGGAAGACGACTGAGATGACGGGCGGCAACGGCAAATATCGCGTTGAGGAGGTGTGGATGATGATGCGCTCGTCGAGGGACAGCAAGCTGAAAGTGACGATCTTCGTCACAAAGGTCAAACTATTCGCGAGTTAATACATTTCAGCCACCCCAACGTCAAAGGTGGATACATGGAGGACAAAGGAGATGAAACAGGAGACAAGGACTTACCCAATGCGCAATCTCTTCAACAAAGTATCTAAAAAGGCAAGCTTCTCGTGTGTCTTCAAGGGGAAATCGCCGTCGAAATGTTTCATCCTCCTGCGATGATATCACGCTTGGTACATATCGATCATACAAGGAAGCATACGAGGCGGAACCGTCATCAGCGGGGTATGTTGCAGTAGAGTGTGCTGTGGAAGAATAATGATCGCCATCCCCCTGTTCGCGAGGTCGGACATGGGGACCGAGGGATGTGCTTCTATATAGAGGAGAGGGTCGATCATCGTAAGGATCATGAGTTCGGAATGGTGGATCTTCAGGTGTATGCTCTTCGGATTGGTGGCTCAGGTGAGGCGAGTGATTCGAAGGCGAATCAACGGAGGGATCCGCGCTCGATGCGACGTGATAGGGAGGTTGGCTGGCTGGGCCAGGGGTAGTCGCAATCCACACGTCGGATTCTCTATGCTGCTCGGGACTCTCTTGGCTCACCACGGGGACGCCTCCATGAGCATGGAAGCGAACTGCGGTTACAATTAGCGACCATATCGCGGATGCCGACACTCAACACCAGCTTGGAAAAGCAGGAAGATGGAAAGCCTAAGCCCCAATGGAGGGAGGATATCATAGTCCAGTCTACGTACAGTGCTTCACTTCGCTATTGACCCATTTCTGCTCCTTGGAAAAGCTGGCAGCTGAGCCATGGCGGAAGACAGTCTTCTTAGATGGGCGAGTGCATGGCAAGAGTTTCAACTCGCACCGGCGGCACTTGGGGCGTTCCTCGTCACCTACGATGGATTGCCAGCGGTGGCATCATGTCAGCAATGCCGTTTCCAAGGCTTCAGGTCTCCAATGGGACAGGTTGGCCATTAGCAGCTGAGTATATCAACCATCTACGTGCCAGTCTGCTGCCCCAGTATGAGGAACTGGCTCTGTAAGGGGTAAGGAAGAAGCAGCTGAGCCTCGCGTCAAGATGACACAGCACCGCAGCCAGGGTCGAAGAAAGATGGGACAACATTGAATCTCACATTTGACGTGCTTTTCTGTCAGAAATGTTCCAGTTAGCATCTATAGATTGCAAGCATTGGGGGAGGCTGAGAGCGGACCTTTGCACTGGAGGCACGGATGCTTCACCGCAGGCATCAAGTTCTAGAAACCCAGTTGGTCGCCCCGGGGCAGAATCTCCGCTGTAGCTGTGGCCTGATGGAAGCAGCCAGAACAGCTGATGGAAGCCTGTGATGAGACGATGAGGACGCGGCAAGTTGGCGAGCAGACGGAGGTGAGAGCGAGCGAGAGCCGGCGAGAGCAGCCAGATTTGGCCAAAAATCGGCTGGGCAGACCAGCTTCCCCATTTCTTTAGTAAGCCTCGGCGATGGTTTCCTTAGAGGAGAGAAAGTGGTGCCTGAGGAGAATATGCGGGGGAAATGCGCTAAGCCCAAACGGGATAGTGAAATTGGATTTCGACAAGTCGAGATTGGTTGATATGATTGAGTGGCACTAAATTTCAGTTCTATGAGGAGCTGTCAACACAACCACTCATGCCTGCTAGGTGTTATATGCTTATTCAATTTGATTCCTGAGGTTGTTATACCGCAAAAGGATATTCGTCTCAGTAATCAGCCAGGCGTCAATTTGCATCATGAGCCACCACCAGCCGTTGGACAAACGCTCTTCTGCCACAGACGCCTCTCCCGAATCTCAACGCCTACCCTATACCGGCTCATGTCACTGCGGGGCGATTCGCTACATCGTCTTCCTAACTCTCCCTCCTGTATCGCTTCTCAACTCAGAGCCACCGCCATCGCGAGGAGTCCAACGCATCTACAGATGCAATTGCACTGTCTGCCATAAGTCGGGGTTTCTACATGTGCGCCCTACGTCTGCATTTGATGACTTTTTCCTGTTATCCCCACTAGACCCGTCGGATAGCCTGGGTGACTATCTATGCAATGACGAGACGCTGCACTTCCTCTATTGCAAGACATGTGCAGTAAGATGTTTCATCTTTCATGGCGAAGGAGAAGTTGTCGATGTTAGCCTCCCAGAGGATATTGCATCAGCTGGTGCCGAATCTAGTTCTGTCTCTGTCAAGGCCTGGAGACCCAAGAAAGTAGAGCTGTCTCCCGGCCTCCCTCACCAGGGCTCGTATCTCAGCGTCAACGGGCACACGATTGATGCAGGCCAAGGGGGCTTCGATCTGCGGGAGTGGGTGGAAACCAAGGCTGTCATGTATCTTGATCATCTCAAAAGTGATGATAAATTACCACCGCGCTGTGATAGGCCGCATATTGGTGGTTCATATTAAGAATCAACAGATACTAATACATGAAATCTTGAATGCGACTCAATTTTGCGGCATGGCTCTTATATCATGTAATAATATTGAAATAATGCTTCTTAGCTAGACTATGCCATTGTCTACTAAGGGATCGGAAACCCATCTTATCCTCCCGATCTGGAGCTGCGCATGAAGAGCTCGCCACCCGCAGATGCATCGAGCTGTCTTACTTATCGCGTATCATATATCATTAATTCATGGTAGGGTTCGACATCAGATGCCATCTACGGAGTACTATGTACATAAAATGCAACTCCTCGCTCGCTGCTAGCCATGCCATGGACTTTGGCTTTCAAGTCTATTTTGCGCTCCATCATAATCCTCAAATCACGCTCCCAATTCCCTCATACCCACGTCTCAGAGGGCCTTTATTAACACTGAAAAATACAAATCATCTCTCAGTGCTTTGCCGTCGATTAGCTGACCATAAGGAAAAGGCTTCGTCTTCGCCGTCTTTGTATATCCTCGTCGGATATACCACTGGATAAGCTCGTCACGAGTCCAAATGACGCTCATCTCCATTTCAGTCAGGCCCCAGGTCTGCTTGGCATATGCCTCAGCTTCGGCCAAAACCTTGCGTCCGATCCCTCCGGCCTGACGCAGCGGATTTACGGCAAAAAGGCCGAAATATCCTAAAGTGTCGCTTTGCTTCAAGAGCTCGCAGCATGCCAAAAGGTCGCCGGTTTCGTCATGAGTCACAAGCACCGCTCCAAATGGCTCATTGATCTTGGCGAGAAGTCCCTTTTCGTCAATTCTTTGATCGTTGACTAGGTCTGCTTCAGTAGTCCAGCCTACACGGCTGGAGTCACCCCTGTATGCTGAGCGTACGAGTTCCAGTATGGCTGGAACATCATCCGCTGTGGCTTTGCGCATGGAGAGTGAGATTGGTGCCATTGGAAATAGCCTTGAGAGTTTGTCGATGATTGGTAAGATGTGTGGCCAATAGCGATGTTCCGAACTTGCGGAATCACGAAAGAACAACAGGAGAATGTGGATCAAAGTTGTTGATATGGCAAAGAACACTTTTTTTTTTTTTTAATCTGCTTTGGTCTTTGAAGCAATAGAGCGAACGTGAATCACTTATAAAAAGACCCGGGACGACAAGGAAAAAAGCTATTAGATGGCTATTCAGCGCAGGGCTTCTAAACAATTCCATGTCCGGCTAATGCGCATGTCGCACTAAGGCGTACGCTTGACATTTTTTTGACATGGCCAGAACTGACTCATTCGATAAAGCGGACGCCACTAAGTAATATTGCCACGAGTCCACATCTCCCCAAAGTCAATGGCCGTGTAGCGCCACGAAAGAGTCTTCTTGTAGTATTCTACCGACTTCGACCCTACTAGATCCGTGCCGTGGCGTCTCGCCACATGTACAAGTTGAACATGGACCGGGCCTACCGTCTGCCCCAGACAAGCCCGGATCCATCCGAAAACGCCCTGAACCTATTAAAGATAATGTAGTCTATCCAATTAATCATTGCTTACAAGGAATCGGAAAGCACAATGAGCCACCAGCCTCTGTGCTTCCTGTATTCTCAAATGACTCCATCGATTCCCGTCGATCCCGGACAAATTTAGGCCAGGTATTCGTTAAAACCAGATACTTGATGCTCTTTTCTGCATCGTCAAAAACGGTCTGATCGAAGCCATCCGGAATATCGCCCCAGTACTGAACGCAGTCGCCAGTAACGCTGTCCTTTTCGGAAACTGATTTTGGCGCTTCGCAACACGAATCTACCGAGCCGGGTTTACTCCACTCAGGGCAATTGAAGGGAGTTGCGGGATTGACGGCCCGCTTTTCGCCGTACATGGAGCGGGCGGGCTCCTCAAAGACTGATTCAAGCTTCTTCAGTTCTACCGATGAGATGTTGATCGGGAACGCCGCATCACTGGCGCTAATATACTCGGTATAGATCCGGAGGGCACGATTGAACCGCTCTCGGACGAGCTCCCATCTAGTATCTTCAGATATATCGCTTCTGCGGTTGCGAACTGAGGCGGGAAATGAAGACTTCCATTCTCCAACGCTGGTTAGGAATGCTATATTCTCACCAGAAAAGTCTCTCAATGCCGAGAATTGTTGCAGGGGCTCGGGATTTCTCTCTAGTACGTATTCAAGAGCACTGAGTGTTAGAATCGATTCGACGGAGGATGTTTTGATCGAGCTGTTAGTCGACTTCCAACCCGTCCTGATGGACTCTATAATTGTCGATTTGGATTTGAACGATCTGATGGCCTTGCCGAGGCCTGTCTTATTATTCTCCCACTGAGCTATTGTATTCAACGTCTCCTGGCAGAGGGCTTGATGACACAAGACTTCCCAACATGGGAGGAAAACGGTGAATATTTCCATCAACCAGATGGAGATTGCAATCCTACAAAGTGGTCAATAATCTGCTTGGATACAGGAGCTATTCAAACCATACCATTGAGGAGGGATCCAGTGGTGATTGATTGCTTCCATGCCTGGGACATAGAGCGCAATAAGCCACATGGGTGCCGCATGAAGCCTATATATCCGTCAGCACAAACACCCGGTATAAGAGAATGAATGCATATGCTCTGTTCAACTAACCCAGAAATAGCACACCAGATGGTCTGTGTGCGCCATCCTTGAGTGTCACGAATATCCCGCGCACGCCACAACGTGAAAGGCGCAACAATCCAGGCCCAGAAAAAGAGCCAGAGGACGGAAGGCCACCTATTCAAGTCGTGTCAGTACGCAAACGGCAATCCCGTTGCCTCCACGAGAGCCATAAAAGGCGACAAATAGGGCACTTACCACTCCCATCCCCTACCCATCTGAACCTTTTGTTCCATTTCGGTGCCATGAACTTCGGTGCCTGGGATGCCCCATGAGCTATGCCATTTCCGGGAGATGAGGTACATGAAAATGGCCATGAATAGCTGCCAGTAATATTGTTAGCCCATGACATGTGAAAATTTAAGACAGGTGAATAGCAATAGACCGATGGGACTACACTCACCTGGAAAAACATTCCAGAGCCGACCAGAATAACGACCTTGGTTGTGTGATTGAGTCGGCGGAATCGCCCTATAACGCCGCTATTATTGGTGGACTTGGATGCAATCGGGGTATTGGGAATGTTCGCTCGGTCAATGTATTGCTTCTGGCGTTGTGCGACGTAGAGAAATCGAGTGTTTGAAGCGTGGAACAAGCCGATGCCTAGAGGCAAGTAGGTGCCCATGATCCAATACTGAGTATCTCCCGGATAGAGTGGCCCCAAGACATAGCCAAGCTGCACAGATATCCAATAAAGATGGAGCAGCGTAATTGCACAGAGCGACAGACCAATACCCCGAATCTTCAGCATGGGCATGCCACGCTGGTAGATTAGAAAACCCATGCCCCAGACCAGCAGCAATGTCCAACCGGTGGCCCAGCAAATCCACCATATCCCAACGCCATTGAGCCTGGGACCGGGCTTAGAGTCGGCTGTGAGGCCCAATTCAGAGCCCATGGTGGCGATGACACCCGGGAGCAAGCGAGCGAGCGAGCGAGCGAAGGCTATGGGAAGGCTAGAGAAGCTCGAGATGGGCGGACAAGACTGATCGAGCTGCTTGCCCGCTGTTTGCCGTTTGCAGATGCTGATTGTGGGCCGCTGTCAGCTAAAGGAGAGGAAAGCAGCTGGAGCCCAGGACAGCAACTGATCAAGAGCAAAAGTCAGGACGGGAAGGAGACTTTTAATCTCGGTCGGGATCACGAAGCGATGCCGTCAAAGGCCTGTGTTGTGGATCGCAGTAAAATCCCTTCTGTCTAGCTGGCGATATGGAGCTGAACAGAGAAGAATAGATGCTCTTTGAGCACAAAGGGGGTATTGGGCCGGGATACTGGGCCGGACTGGTTCACCCTCAGGTACTCCATCGGAGCACATGTGCTTGCATTGCGCAGCTTGTGTATCGGCGATATCCCCTTTGGCTATTTTGCTTTCGGTTATGCTGGCGTCTCTACCGCAAGGCTCTCGCAACTTCTAAACGAGAACCATTGGCGGGCTAAACAGTCGAAATGAGTTTCGTCGATCATACTACTCTCTCTGCATGATGGTATTAAAGCCCGACCAAGCACGCGCTGGTGATGGTCGGCCGCCGATCGTGTCCAACATCTCTTGGGAACCCTGCATCAGTCCCGCTAGCTAAAGCTTCCCGCTGTGGGTGACATAGCGCGGCGTTTAGGCTTCTGAGAACTGTGAATGGCTCTATCTCTGATGAGCGATTGGGGGCGGAACCGGCCTTGAGACATTTCGCATTGTCGGGTTGGAGAACCCTTGCATGAGCTTCAAAACAAAAAGGTCCCCCTTACATTGGCTTTGCTGTCCATGCTATTTACTAGAGACTAGTACGAAGGACTCGAAGATGCAAATCGCATGCTTGTGTGCATGCATTCATGTGTATGGTGGTGTGTGCCATCCATGCCTGTGAACACCAACATGCGTAAGAGGCAGATTGTAAGCCAACATCGGCATATGGGGAGTGTCGATACTAGTAGCATTACGCATGCGCACCACAAAATATGCACTTATCCTCCTGAGACCAGACTCAGAGAGTGATGAGCTCTGGTTCCGTCTGCTGGTGCTATCTCTTACTACCATTGTGCTGCAAGATCGGAGACCAGGGTCTATGAATATCTACAAATTACTCCACCAGCTTCTAAATCGTAATGGAAGCTGTAATTTCAGACAAACTCGTGGAGAAGATGTCAACGAGCTTAAAAGGCTTGACCTTCCATTGGCATTTATTTGAACTCGTGTGATCGATAGCCAATTTTCTCTCCAACTTTCCCGTCTATGTCTCGACGTTAGAGGGAGTGTTCCATGCAAATACGTATCATTCCCGTAATGTAAATTATGTTTAAACTTTTCTCCTCTTTCCGTTGGTTACCAGCATAGCCCTGCCATCTTCCCGGATCCCCGTTCTCGCCTGGCCCCGTCCGCAACCTCTGTGCTAGCCTCGAGTTTTGCCCAATTTGAGACATGCAGTAGCCAAATTCTTCCCTACCTAAGCGCAGATTGGTATGATTTCTTCTCTCCTTGTCACTCAGTCAAAGCCGGATGCTGGTACCGGTTAGTATCACATGGGAGGCTTGTTTAACACACTGATTGTTTCCCGACGACTAATACCACTACAAATCCTTGGGCAGCTAGCGAAGGGCTCTTTTCAAAACACGACTAACTGCAGATTGAAAGAGAGAGCAAAATTACGTATTGTAGGTGGAACGTGGCTTTTTTTTCCACACCGCAATTATATTCGTGCGGCTGAAGTCCAGCGGCAGGGAGCTCTGAGCGAATGCATTAGTATTGACCGTGCTCACCAAGTAGTATCAAAATTACCAGCAATTACGCGCCTTCAACCACCTTAGACAGGTAGCACATACTCCTGATATTGTGAAAATTTGGATTAATTCCTTATTGCTACCTAGGATGATCCCATATATCGACTGTGAAATGTTCGTAAAACAGCCTAAGCTCATATCTCAAGTCGCTTGCTCAACGTCGTGCACAAGATGCCCAGCACCTCGCCTTATATTCGTTAAGCCACCATATATGACCACCTGAGGCAGTCCGATATCACATGTCTACCGCACACCCCACGCTGTTTACCCAATCCCACAACTTTGTAGATGACTGGTCTCATTGATCAACCATTACCGGGATATCGCTACAAACGTTTCTTTCACTTCTTATGGATACAGCGGCCACAGTGGGCGCCATATCAGTTTCAGCTACATCTCGAACATCTTCGTCACATGGAATATTTCGAGTTAGTAGTGCTTCCCCTTATCTCGGAACGCAGTGAGGAGAGAGGCCGCCCCGCAAGTTGCGAGACACGCATAACCCTTGCGTCACAGACAATGCGCTAGGGCGCTTCCTGGCGACAATATTACTGAAAATGCACAGTAGAGCTTTGGTAGCCCCTGCCGTAATTCTCAAGCTACAAGGAGCGGGAAGCGTTGGTGCTGCCGCGGCATGCAAGGGATGTTAAGCGTCGAGTCATCCCCTAGATAATGAGCAGGACCCATCTTGGCAGTTCCGTCCCGATTGGTCCCGAATGACTTGTACGCGTAGTCTCGAGCGGAAAATACGTGCAGGGACGGTCACATTTTACATGTCGAGAAGCGTTGCGGTCTCCTTCGCATGTGTAACAGCTTACGCGTGATCAAAGGCTACACCACATGCATTCATCAAACAGAGCGCCACAGAATGGTAAGTCAATAATTCCAACGAGAGCTGGGTGTACCTACACATAATAGACGTGGACAAATATACTGTATATCTTTTCAGCAATCCTCCCAATGAAATCGAAAGAAGCTTCTCTCGTAGTCGATATTCTTGCTTGACCCATGCAGCACACGCATCATATCAGTCACATATGTATTTTAGCAATAGTCCACCTACAACTAGTATTAGCTTGCACACGGACTACATAGATCGCTGATCTACTCATACAACAATCGCAATTCTCAACACTGTTGCTGTGGATGGTCTGTGTGGCGTGATAGAAGCGAATTACGTAGCTTTCATCACTCTTGATGCAGCGTAGCATTTGGTGTTGACTTTGGCGATGGCACCAACAGCCAACTTATGGATGTGGCAACGAGCAATGCCACCAGGATCGGCTGCAATACAGCTACACCAGCGTTGGCAGATACCACTCCTGTAATAATTGGGAAGAGTGAACCTCCCATCTGGGCAAATACAAACACCAATGCTAGCGCGGTAGAGTGTATATCCTGCGGGAACAGCTTCGACCCAAGTGAGATTCCCTTTGTGGCACAGAGTTAGACGGTATGGACACTAATAAGACATTCAGAATTAAAAAGAGAGACCTACAGTAGCAAAGAGGGGCCCTGTAAAGAAGCCGATGAAGCTGACTGCGATAGAAGCGGCAATGATGTTTGGCACCCTAATGTTTCACTGTAAGCCTGGTTTTCACGATGCTGCCTTTAAGATTGGCCAGGTGGAGAACGTACAGCCAGAATATCAGCTGAAGGGCAATAGATGCAAGGCAATACAAGAGCACCATACGGCGTTCGCCAAATCTATGCGTCGGCTCAGCCAGGAGCAACCGGCCAAGCAGAGCGCCGCCGTTGAAACCAGCAGGGACATAGCCCATTTGTGACAATTCGCCGTGACGAACATTGACTAGATATTCCACGACCCATCCACCGGCCGTCAGAACTGAGCCAAGATAAAAGAAAAAGAAGAGGCTCAGAAGCCATACACTCGGCGTGCTGGTGGTCTTTCTAATGAGCTGCGTAGCATCTTTATTCCTTGATACTGCATTACTGTCTTGATTGATGGCTTCATCACCAATAGTCCTCCCACGGCTCTCACTTGCAGCAGTCTTGCGCTGAAGCCCGAGGGCATCTCGAAACGCGACGCAGGTCAAGGCTAGATTAATAACTCCAAGACCTAGAGGAAACGTATAGAATAAATACCATCGCGAAACTTCCCCTGCAGACGCTACAGCAGTGGAAACAAATGGCCCAACTAAGCAGCCGGCCATGTACATGGCATGAATAAACGCCAGCCAGCGGTGAGCACCCTTGGTACCAGCCACGAATGTGTTTGCATGTGTGTCTTGAAATGCCTGTCCGACACTTACAAGCCAAAAAGTCACGACGAAAAGGCCAAAGGGAGGATTCCAAGAGCGAAGGGCATGCGCTGCAACCTGGAACGCCGCTCCAAGTGCAAGCATGGTGCCGAGATTGAGATACTGGCAGAGATGCGTATTGGCGAACGCTGCAAAGAGCCAACCGAGGAAATTGGCTCCATAGCTATAACCCTTCCTGTCAGTACGATGAATGGATGACAGCATCGGCACTGAAGCAGCGCTTTGCTACTCACACGCTAGAAACAATTGCTGTGCTAATGTTAAATTCTCGTATGACATAAGGTATCAACGCTCCAATGCTGCCATCGTTGACACCGGCCACGAAGAAAGAGAATCCCGCACTGATCAGCTTCAAGTACACGGATTTACTGAGGATTTCGCCGGGTCCTGGCGCTGGTTCCGTCTCACTGACATCAGTGTCACAGCTGCCCCCTTGCGCCAAATCAGCAATCTCAATCGCGCTTTCAACTGCGGTCTGGGTCGCGGTGATGGCCATGTTCGAGCCTCATGTGCAGTTGGCCGTAAATGAGATAGAACCATGGATGCTCCTTGATTCTGCCTCTCATGCTACTTAAATATGATGGATCTTACGGGGTACACGAGCAAGAGACGCTACACCCACATACTTTTTTAGCCTATGTGGGCTATTTCTCCGAAACGTATGTTATTCCCGCGACTCCCCGCGTGCAACGGAGTAATTGATCTCGGCATCAGGGACTATGCCAATCCCGCTCCAAAAAGAGATGTAGAAGGCGCTTCCCAGCATATTTCTCCGCATGCATTAGCTATGCGGTTAAGGATTTCAATCACTAATTATACTTCTCGTCGATAAGTTTAGGGACATGCGAT
This sequence comes from Trichoderma brevicompactum, assembly GCA_003012085.1. Lineage (NCBI taxonomy): Eukaryota > Fungi > Ascomycota > Sordariomycetes > Hypocreales > Hypocreaceae > Trichoderma > Trichoderma brevicompactum. The sequence continues at coordinate 10,071 of PXNZ01000361.1, read as the reverse complement.
GTCTGCATTGTCATTTCCTTTTGTAATAAGCCGGCAAGCGCACTAGCATTCGAAGAGTTAGGGTGATGTGATCTTATCCTTCCAAGCATGCAGAAAAGGATCGTTAAAGATAGGATTTATTCTCAAAAATTACAAGATAGTCAATAAGATAGTCAATAATATGCATCTAAAACCAGTTAGGTAGGATTGTTCACCCTTAGGACCAACACTACGATATATACTCACTTCTGGATAAAGTCAGAATGCATTTTGGTTTGCCGTCTTAACCACTGGTAACCAGGCTGAATCCTTCTTGTGCACGTTGCTCTGAGCTGGTGACAATATGCATACACAGTAACCACCCTTGTCCAGGATAATGAGCGTCTCGCCAACTCTTTCTTATTCTTGCCTTCCATTCTTTGTCCTTTTTTTGAATCAAGCCCGAGCTAAATAGAGTAAGAGTCGCATATCACTTGGATAGGAAGTCTCCCCGTTTGTTGGGGGGAGGGGTTGTCAATTCGGGAAACCTCCAACGCATGTTTCAACTGATAGTTTTTCCTATGGCTTCATATGTGTTAAAGAGTTATCGAAAGTCTTAATGATGGTCAATAACCATGAGAGAAAATCTGGCGACATCAGCCAATGTCGCACAGATTTAGTTTTTGATAGAAACTCGACAATGAATGAGACTATAAATCTGCCAAAATTAGTCAACGGCACAACAAGGAAAGATACTACACTAAAAATCAACTTCAATTGTAAATTGGCCACGGAAGAAATCAGGACATCTCTGGAGTTGACATAGGATTTGGATCGGGTCACACATAACTACTGTAGCTACACAGGTGTCCCGAGTCAATCAACGGACAACGAATGAGAATACACCTCAAAACTCGAATGAATTCTATAAAATTCATTGTTTCTTCAGATATAGCGGAGATATAAGGGGTTATATTCTCGGAATAGATGAAATGTGCATACATCGTTCTATCATTTGAACACAGACCATCCGTTGTGAAACCTCCGCCTAATCAAGCCAAGGACAGCGCAATTGTTCATTGGCAGATCTTATCTAGTGTAACAATATTTTGCAATCCCGTACATCTTTTCAAATTACCAGCAATCATCCCGTTACCGAATCGTTGCCAAACCTTCTGATCGCTGGATGTTGATGAATCGGAGTATTCTAGCCGCAGAGGTAGCGCTTCACGACGTTGTGGGTAGATCCCTTGCAGTCAATCTCCTTTCTCGACACGGGGGAACAAGTACCATATAGTGAGTTGTCTTTGACGCGTCGAAGCCTCTGTGGGTTTTGAGCATAAGGAGTGCCAGGGTCAGTGCAGCCAACTAGATAGTAATCTGTGCCGTCGAGTCGAAAGTTGCGATTACACTCCCTTCCGCTTTCGGGAGCTATGGCAACATCGGTCTTGCATGGGTCCAAGCCCTCGATCCAGGCGACATTGTAGTGAGTGCCACCCTCTCTGATCTGATTGCCAATGGCAATGGCGCCACGAGCCACAGGAAGGACCGTGACTACGAGGCACAGGGTGATTTGAGTGACTGAGTTGGTCAATTGCATTTTGAGCGAGTTGTTGCTCCCAGAGAATTTTTGAAATGATCTTGTTCTTAAAAGTCGTGTTCAAAGATTGACGTCTGTGCTTGTGCTTGAGTACGGACGGCACGAGGAGGTGAGCTCAACGCTTTATATATTTAACCTTCCTTCACTGCTCAATTCAACATGTGATGCCTTGTGTTTCATTTGTTAGCAAGAATTCTTCGGCCATTGACTTAGCTCCTTAAGGATTGTCTATTGTGGCATTGCTGGACATTTCAGCACCTTGAATATAGTGTTACGACGAATCTTTGCCAATTCAAAAAGCCCCAGCAAATTTGGTGTTTGATGTGGACCCGTGCCGTAGGCTCCTACAGTCATACGATGTCACGTACAAGACTCGAACTCGTTGGATGGAAGCACTCTGAATGGCTAACGTAAATTGTGTCCCCAGTGGTATTTGATCCTTCGGACTACAAGACCCAGTTATCATGCCATACAATTGTCAAAATAGAAATCATGACCTAAATGTATTTAAGGTGATATCGAAACGTAAAGGATTTTCCCCTGACTATTTGTAAAGAAGCTTGTCGCTCCGTTTAACCATAACAGGCAACAGCCGACATGCAAGACATCAGGCCAATCCTGCAGGATCTTCATCTAGGAGATCGGCATGAAGCGGAAAGCCCTGTCTCAGCCAGAGCCATGATGATCATTCGCTGCTTAATCTCTATCATCCACAGCCTATATTGGAAAACACATATTCACTGCTTCTCTAATCATTGCATCCATCCTAGCGCCTCAGTGAGCCCGGCATGGCAAGTCTAGAGGGTTCCAGGAAGTGTAACAGAGTTTCTGCGACTTGTTTGTCTCAATCAGTATCACATGCGGTTACCGTCGCCGCTCAACAGAAAATACGCGTGTTCCACAAGCTGCCTTCTTTTTGTAACCTTGTCATCATGATCTGCCTCAATTGGTATGTGATGCGATGCCGTTGTTATCTGCCGAGACGTGTGATTCCTGCAGGAAGGATAGTCCTACCAAATGAGCCCTAGAATTAGCCAACTTCACTAGTTAGCCATAGAACAGAAGACAAGAAATCTTGAAAAAAGCCTCACTATACTCTCACATGGTTCGATTGTTGTAGCCGCAGGTCAGGTAGTATTATTTAGCACGTTTAGCTGCATGAACTTAGTCTGCATTCGTAGTAAGCTTGAGTCTGGTGGTAATCGAGTTCTGGTCGCATGTGAAATTTGGAGGTTGCTGAAACCCGCTGTCGTTATGGAGGAGAGCATCTACGCAATTGAAGTTTTTAGAAAATAGTATCAGCGTAGCCAGAATGGCAGTTATCCTTATTCTCCTCATATCTGTAAAGTCTTATTTACAAAAGTATCAGGACGTCAGATCTTCTGTTTACTATTATGACTTGTGGAAGTTGAGACGACATCCCTCTCGATGTACTGAAGCAAGGTATGTTTCTCTCCTAGTATTGGTATACCGGATTTACCGTCGCAGTATGGGGTACACAGCCATAATAAATAGCTTCGAAGCTTTTGATCCTGTCGCTTCTCCATCAATTGCTTGGAGGTGTGGGCAGGGTCTCCAAGTTTTTTTTAGAATATAGTGGTCAAGAAAGGCGCACAACAAGCGAGACATATCTACACATCGATGGGTAAATTTAAATAATCTAAAATCAATATACACTTTTGTAGACAAACATGATCAGATTCACTTCAGTTCAAATTTCCGCCATTTGTTCGGTATCTTCGCTATTCTTGCCATTGCCTTTTTTTCGCCCCGAGATTCGTTTAAGCTCACTTAGCGGAAGACAAAGGTTCTTTTTGTTCTTTGTGATTACTATTATAACTCTATGTTGCGTATTAGCCGCCGAGAATCCATTTAACTCTGCTTGTACTGTGAAGTTTCTCTCCCTCCGATTCAAGGCGCTATCTCGTGACCCCGGGTATTGCGATGGTGATCTCTTGGTGTTATAGCTTATTACCTCACTCCCTCTATCTTATACCTTTGTGGTATCGAGAGCCACAATCTTCCCACCTGCAACCCCAGCTGTAGTAGGATCGGCCAATCCGCCATCTGTGACAATGTACAATGTCTGCTTGTCATACCAATTTCTTCCAAACGCGGCGCTTGTCGCTCCCGCAACTATCGGGTCTGACTTCCCACCGGCTACGGCCTGCTGTTTGCCTGTAGCAATGGAGAGTTTGACAATAACATTGGAGGGGTTTGTTGTAATCCATGCGTGCTCAGCTGTGGCATCCAGCGCGAAATCATCGGCTTGAAACCCCAAGTCTGTCGGGTACTGCGGGCTCTTGGCGATAGTTTTCACGGGTCCGGCGGCTCTCCCACTAGCAGACAAGGGTATCTTGGCGAGGAGAGGAGACTTGAATGAGTTCACAAAGTACAGATGTTCGTTGAAAATTCGTATGCCATTGACGCCAATCTGTATCGCTGCGCTTGTGTTCCGCTTCAACTCTGGAACATCGACAGCAACGTTGTAACGGCCGCTCAAGGTATCTACAGCAAAGACTTGACCAAGAAATGAGTCGCCTGTAAGGACGAGGCCAGCCTTGGTAGGGAGTGTAGCAAGTCCGTTTAAGAAGACTGCTGGCGGAATTGCAGCGACCTTCTTTCCTGTTGGCTTATTTGAGCTTGAGGTTTGGTAATGATTCGAGCCGCCCGCGGTATTGTAGTCCAGCGTCCAGATGCTCCAGCTCCCAGGTATACCTTGACCCGGCCCACTGATGCTTCCAACATTGACAGCAAAGATATCGTGTCCCACTTCTGCAATTCCCAGACTTACGTTGGCTTTGGGAAATGAATACACCAGTTCTGCGGACCCAGAACGCGGCTCAATCTCCCAAACCTCTGGTACATTAAACAGAGTGACAAGGAGATTTCCGTTAGATCGCACGGCAATATTCTCAACCCAAGTGCCATTAGGGAAGACAATGACATCTCGTAGACTTTTAACAGCGTGGCCGGCTTGTTCTGTGGGTAGGGAAGACGCCACAGAAGCGAAAGCCGCAAATGCGAAAGAAAGACTAGACAAATGCATTGTAGAATTATAAATCTGTGTTGTTGGATGTCCCCGAAAGTATGAAGGGCTGCAATGAACGGGATTTATATACTCGTGGCATGCCTGTGATGACAAGCATCCAATGCCAATAGCAGTGGTCACCTATTAATAGGCGGCCTATAAACTAGTGCAGGTACATATTTTTGAATGTTGAAAAGCCCCGTGCTCTGCAAGCAGGATACTTCAGATGGGGAAATACGCGCGCGAGACTTACAGATTACTGACAAAGCGAGGCTGGGCTAAAATACCGGGCCATAGATCGCGCTATTCTCTCTATTAGACGGCCATTGAACGGTGTGACATATTGGCAATGCCGCGCACACTCCCAGGAAGATTACAAATGTAAGGAAATAACGACATCAATTGCTTTTATGTGATGTTCCACAATGCTCGATTAGGCTAGGATCAGGCCAGTCCGCGGACTTATTGATGGAGATAACGTTCCCACGGACATACAGCCAATCATGTGTACCTGGGGTCTGTAGCTCGAGCCATCTCGCTGGAAACAACATTTGCAATCATGAGCGGAAAGGAGACTTTTGATAGTGCATATGGCTCGCTTCCAATCGTATAGTTTAGCTGTTCTTCTTGGTAGTTTGATGGTGTTCTAGACCTAGGAGCGCTATACGATACCTTTTTCCTGGATCACCGACCCACTTTATGAGTATAACCTTTCGTTTCTTAAGGCTTGGACTGACGATACCTTTGTCAAACGTTCCAATAGCCGTTGAAAGATTTATTGATATACATTATTTCACAATTATGCGCGGATTAAACGGTACAGACGGTATGGTACGGTATTGTATGTCAATCAATGAGTGGGGATACCTAGAATAATTCTAAGCCCTAACAAATCGCTCGCAGACTATGGCTTTGGAATAATATATACTACATTTAGCAAATTATTTCACTATTCAGGCTCTTTAATAAAGTGAAATTACCATTGTGTTTCAGTTTCTGCTGAAGTGCAGATGCTCTCATTCAGAAAGCAGGCTCTACCAGCTCCTCCGCTTATATAGACACTGGGTTTGATGAAACTTCACTACCGCCCTTAATAAAGCTGCCGGACAATGTTATCATTGTTATCTTCCTCCCAAGATTTCGACTGGTTCTTAGACAGACGGAGAATAGATTCCAGATTCTCCTCCACCTGCGGTAGTGCTGCAAGTTGGTTAAATCGAGCAACATCGTTATCAAAGGCCGTTTTCGAGGGTGCCTGTTCGGCAATGCTAGCTTTGGTAGCACGGATTGCTTCAATAGAAAAGAGAGCAATCCTAGTTGCCAATGCATCAACATGTCCTCGAAGAGCCTCAGCGGTAGGATGCACAGAATTAACCCAGCCTACGCGAGCTGCTTCAGAAGCGTTGACCTGGGCAGCGGCAAGCAAGTACTCAGCAGCACGGCCAGGGCCAATGAGTCTCACCAGCTGCTGGAGTCCGCCGACGTGAATAACTCCAACAGCTGCCTCGGGAGCGCCAAACTGTGCCTCTGGTCTAGCAAACCTCATGTCCATTCTAAGCAGGTGTTCGTCTCCAGCGCCCCAAGATCGGCCATTGATCTCGCCAATAAAGATCACGGGAGTTGTGAGGAGGAGATCCAAATTTGCAAAGTATGTATCTACCAGGGCTGAGGAATTGCGGCCCGGTATTCCTTCTGGCATGAAGAGATTCAAATCAAGCGAAGCCGCCCAGAAATCAGCAGTGTCACTATCAAAAACCACCACTTTTGTGTCATTCTGGTTCTCCAGGCTGTGCATGAATGTGTTGAACTCAGTGATGACGTTTGCGTCCCAAAGATTGACTGGAGGATTCGATAGGGTGACGCGTTTCGCGCTGCACTCGCGGTTAATGCATGATTGCTTCAAGACTTGTCCTCCGACTAAAGCATGGCAAAATCGAGTGAGATATAAAGGGACAGAACTGCAACCCCGGCCTTAACTACCATGTTGAATAGACGATCGAATACGCTGTGTTGCACTGGAATGATCCAAGCATTCAATTTTCCTGCCCATGGCAATATATAGTCTTTTGATCTTCAATCCCTCGCCGGTGATAAGGAGAGGAAGAGCTGGGCAGGCTTCTAACTACCAAGCATTGTTCGCGAGCAAGAACAAGTTGATCTTGTAATTCGATTTGATACACCGATGTCCTAATACCGATAGATCCTAACTCAATGACAAGTAGTCGGTAGAACGCACCCTTGCAGTTGCCTTTTGTGATTCATGAGATCGCTAATCAACACATTCGGGCTTAGGCGCAGAAACTGTATTGGTAATCAGCCAATTGCACCTAAAATGGCCATACCAGTCGACTGATGAATTACTGGTGGGGTATTCTTCATGAGAAATTAATCCTCGCGTTTTAATTATAAATCAACTCCAGGCTGAACTTGTACTTCTTATATGCGATCTGAAAATTAGGGTTCGCGCTGGTTTACTCCGATACATATCATCTCCCAGTTGAAACTGCTAATCGTCAAGCTTGAAACAATGCCATTTCGGGACTCGCATGGAATAGCAGATTGGAGGTCGGAGGATGAGTGAAGAGCCCGACACCTCTTGGTACTCAAACCAAATCAGACCCCAAAATTTTATTTCCGTGGTTAGATATGGTTACTACGAGAACGACTGTCGCTAATCCACAGGCAGGGTATGGCGTTGTACCAATGGGAGGGTTGTCAGTTGGTATTTTTATAGCACTGATGGACCAAAATAAGCCTACCACGACGTGGCTCTAAGTTGATATGTCGAAGTAATATCAGTCGAGGACTTGCCTAGCGGCATCGTTACTTAAAGACTATTAAGCATATAATACACACGTCTACCATAGAATTAGGACCGGCTGCATGGGAGTCACCCTCGTAAGTAGTACCGCAATAAAACATCAGATCACCCAATGAGTGCTATAGATAAACAAGTGTCCTAGGTAATTATACTAAGACTTATGTGGAAACTAATTTGGAATTGATCGGCCACATTCTTCATGCGTCGTTTAATAAGTCACAAGCCTAACAGACATTGATGACGGAACACTTTATCGGGTAACTAGAAGAGTCATGGCATCCAGTGGCTTCATGGCCATGGGATTGGTCAATTATATAAGGTAAAACGGCTCCCTTTCGTCTAAATTGGGAGAGATAAACACCGTGGTTTCCTACTACCTGGCTACGATACAGCAACCAACTCCCAGTGCCCCACTATATTGTGTCTTCTCATTCTTCTCTATCTTCCCATCGCCTGAAAAATGTCTGCTTAAGCGGACAAGAGAGGAGACCAATCCTCCTCTCTGATGTATTGCTCAATTCGAGTAACGGGAACATCAACGCCGAGCTTTTGAGAGAAAATTAGTTCAACATTTTTGCACATGTCCATGTAGGAGTCTTACTCGACACCTACCTGTTGGGCAGAAATAACAGTCGGGTCACCGCCATCGTAGCCAAAGTCTTGGGAATACGCAAGCATCTCTGCAATCTCTTCTCCATACCCCCCGGGCGCAAGTTTAGCATGCTCCGGCACCGTGGTCTTTTCGAAGGTAGCTGGAATGCCTGTCACCTTACTCCAGAGCTGAACATATTCGACCCAGGTGATGCGATCACCAAACGCAATCACATTTTTCCCGGCTGGTACTTGGGTAAGAGCTTTGACAAAATACCCTGTATCTGAAGGGACAACAAGAGGAACTGGCACGTCACCGCTGCCAGGAATACGGAGTATCATGGAGCCGTCTGGTTGCTACTGAAACCTTAGCGAGGGCTTGTGAGGATCAACAACGGATTGAATCAGCGAACCTTTTCCCAAGGAATAGAAGCGGGGCCCCATTTCAAATTCGTGATGTATAGACCTAACTGAAGAAGTGACATTTTCTTGGCCAAGTCCGGGTGGACTTTATTAATATAATCGACGACATGTGCCTTTGAGTCGAAATGGTAAACGCCAGCGTATTTTCCTCCGCTCCATTTTTTCGCATCCGATAATGAAGACCACACAAACAAGTCAAGGCTTTCCACAGTAGCGACAGCGTCGGCGACGTTTTTTCCCTGTCGCAACTCAGTCTCATAACATCGTTCTCGAAGAGTTGGGCCGGGTGCAAGTTTAGACACGTTCTCTGCAGTTGGGCTCGCAAACGCCGCCGGGAATACTGTGTTCCCATAGACAACAGAAGCACCATGGACTGCAGCCTTGATAGAATCGACGTCGTCTACATCTCCCCTTACGATTTCAATGCCCTTGCTAGCGAGAGCTCTGCTTTCAGGCTTGGAAGGATCCCGTGTAACTCCGCGAATTTTCCATCCACTCTCTTTCAGAAAAACGTTGGCAACAGAAGAACCCTGTGAGTGGAAGCTAATTAGGCATTGCATGTTTCCAGATAGTCCAAGTTTGGAAGTGGAGAACAGGTCCACAATTGGTGTTTGATGAAATGGCAACGAGAGCAGAACATACCTGAATGCCAGTGATGCCAATAATTACAATGAGTTTTGCCATTTTAGTAGAAGTTAGCTATGTTAGAAGGATGATGTGCTTTAACTTGTCTTCAATCTTTTGCATTCCCAGTTGCCAAAATGCAGAGACAATGCTTCCTGTCTGCCTGAGATAACCGTTGGCTTATACTAATCCGTACTTTGTAGTATTGCTGTAATTCCGATGCCACCAGTGTTCTAAATACGCGGACAATTGCGGACCTCCGGAATACGCGGTCAGGTTGGCTGGACCGCCTAGTGTAATTTTTGGTCACCCCCGGCAATTCTGACCTTTTGTTCGCATTTAGTTACCAGCTGATAAATCAATTCGATTCAGAGGATTACAAACTATCTTGTTTCATAGCTTTGTAAGATATTTAATGATGCCATACAAGCTATAACCATGGCTAGTACAAGTCCGTCCACAGGATAGACCAGCGTCTGCCGTTTCCAACGTAGTCCAACAAAGAAGGAACAGCATCATGTCCGCACGTAGATGCTGAGATATCCCATGTGCCATGAATAAGCGTGCGATTGGACGTACGCTTGTTTGCCTATTATTATTATCCACTAGTAGGCGATTGAATATTGGAGTTTAGGGGTGAACGAACCTCACCGGGCCCATGCGATCCACCCAGCGCAGCCAATGCTGATAATAGATGATACAGGCAGCCAATGGAATGTATGGCACCAGAGGAAATGTTTGGCCAAGACGCTTCTTGTGCAAGAAGAAAGGCTCTAGATAGCAGTCCGGATGATGGGCAATGTCAAGCCATAGGTGGCAGGCCAGCAACATGGACCTCAGGGTCAATAAGTCGCGTGGGTACTTACCTCCAAATTGGCAGAGTAAGACCAATAACTGTCTTACGTGACATGTATCTGCCTAAGCTCATGAACAAGCCGGATATCCTTATGGCCGAGATATTAATAAATAGACAAAGTAGACAGAGTAGACAGAGTAGACAGAGTAAATAAAGTAAATAAAGTA